>RYFJ01002083.1:0-194161 GCA_003991445.1 Oryza meyeriana var. granulata
AGAGAGAGATTGTAAACAAGCTCACACATGCCATGCTAAAAGTAATTTATACCTTCACATCTATACACATGCAATGTAAATCTAGCATAACTAAAAATCAAGTGCAATTAATAAGTTATTGCAAGACATGATATTCCTTTCTCAACTATTTCAAAACTTGCAAGCATTAAGATGAATGCACTTCATTGGTGCCTTATTTCTTTAAAAAAAATTGAGAACTTGATTGATTTCAATCATGATATAAATTGCAAGGAATTATATGCACCATCAGCCTTACTTTTCAACCCGTTCAAGCCTATATCTTTTGAAATTTGCAAGCTTAAGAACCAGGTTTTGGTCATACATAACTTCTTTTAAGTTCATACCAAAGTGCAATAGTAAGCAATGTCATTAAGAAGTAGTGCGACAATGCATATTTCCTTGATCTTTATCACATTTTTCCATATCACATACTTTTGATCTTTCTCATATTTCTCATAGCATATTAGCACATTTAAAACAAGATCAAAATAGATAAAAAAGTTCAATCATGTCAAGATTTAGTTCAAGTTGTCATTCCATTTAGCTAGTCATGCAAAGACCAACATCACACATATAGAAACATGAAAGCACTCATACCTTATGACATGAACATGGCTGCAAATAATACATGTGAATCATATGTAGTGCTCATTATTTTATCAATAATTTTTTATTTTTTTGTTTTTTTAAAAAATTTCAAATAAAAACATACCAATAATAAAAATATGTTACAAAGAGTTAAAACTCCCCCTCAAAACAACCCCATTGGATGAATAATCCCAAGTTCTCCCCTAAGATAAGCAAAACGAGAAGAATCCAAAGGTTTTGTAAAAATATCTGCCAATTGATGTTCAGTATCCACATGATGAAGTGCCACATTTCCTTTTTCAACATGATCTCTAAGAAAGTGAAATCTAATATCAATATATTTTGTCCTAGAGTGTTGTACTGGGTTCTTAGCAATACAAATGGCACTTGTGTTATCACAGAAAAGCGGAACATTTTCCAAAGTAACACCATAATCCTTAAGTGTAGCTACTATCCAAAGTATTTGAGAACAACAACTAGCAGCAGCCACATACTCAGATTCAGCAGTTGATTGTGCTACAGAGGATTGTTTTCTAGATGACCAAGCAATAAGTGAATTACCCAAAAAGAAATAAGCACAAGTAGTACTTTTCCTATCAAGTCTACATCCTCCAAAATCAGCATCAGAAAAAGCTCTTAAGCTAATACATGATAATGTTGATAACCATATACCAAAGTCTTTAGTGCCATGAACATACCTGAGAATTCGCTTAATTGCTTGAAGAGTTAGCTGTTCTAAGGAAGTGGTAGCTGTTCCAGTACACAAAGAAGGGAGATTTGTGTAACCCGAGCTCTTTCATGAAGACGGTGTGGCCAAAGTCAATCCTTTGTGAAAAAAGTCATGTATTTTGTTGGCTATAGTGATCAGCACAAGGGTACTGCTGTTATGATCCCCGCATGCGGAAAAACTCATCTCAAGACATGTCACATTTGATGAAACAGGATTTGCCTTGCTACCCCAAAGCCTCTTCTCGGGGGAGATACACACACGCGCGATGACTGCTTTGCCACCGCCCACTCTATGTGCTCCGATTAGCGTTCGACGCCTGGCAGTGCACACGGCTCAGATTCGGTTTACCACGCCCACATCCGTTTCAGACATAAAGGACCATTGAGGTCTGGCCATATACTGGAAGTCCCATGCTTTTCGTTTTTCTTCTCGTGCGTTAGGATTGAAACCTAAGCTAATTAAGCTACTATCTCTGGAGAATGGTATCCGTTCATTTCTGCCTGTCCATAAGCGTATAAAGGATGAAGTCTAAACGAATGTGCCACTCCCATTATGGTTAAGGCATTTGAGAATATTAGCATTGGGCACTCTAACTCGAAGGAAGAAGCCGAAGCTAGTCCAGTAACTTGAACTCAGACTATCTACAAAAAAGATGGAGTGTTTATTCAGTTGCTAGTTGGAGATGCATTCACTCCTAAACTAAAGAACTAATTCTACTGAGCTAGCCTCCCGTTATGCGCCAATGCTTGAATAGGACCGTTGACCTTTACCAACCAGTTTCTTATAGTTGACCAAATACAGTTCAACCAATTGAGACAGCAGGGCGGATGTGACTGATGGATTTGAAGAAGGAACTCATTTTTTTACTGATTCTGACCGTTTACCAAAAGAGCAGTATGGTTCAGAAGAGGTACTCATAATACAGATATCGTTTAACGAATTGCTCGATCGATTACCGACTCATCCAATTTGATCAGAAGTGAGTTCATTGTTGTTGTATAGCGAAACCTTTCCTTGACAAAACCATTCTCAGCTAATAGAAGCCGAGCTATCTATCCAGATCAGGGTTGAACGAAGCGAATGGAAAAGCCAAAGAAAACATAAATCCATTGCAATTAGAAACCTGTGACTCTACAGCCAGGGTTCATTGGCGATGTAAGATAGAAAGAATGGGGAGTTAGGGCTTAGGTTTCCTCTGTGGCCAGTTCCAATTCCAAATCATTTGCCAACATGCGGACTCACTTCTCTTTTATGGGATGAAAGCCCTTATCCAAGTTGTCTATTTACGTGGGTGAATCAAGTACGTCAGAGCTTGTGGTAGAAGATTGGGCTCTGCTACGCAGATCCACTCAACTAGGAAAGAAGTACGCATTGCTGACTGACTGCTTGATCAATCCTAGTTACTAGTAGCTAATCAAGTTAGAGTAGGGTGGCCTCGCATCTTCTTCGGCTTTTGCTACGGTCTGTTCCTTCCTTCAGTCAGTCCTTCCTTCAAGATTTTAGCCTGCGGATCTCTCTCTTCAAAACATATCTTTCGGCGCCAGTCTTTCTTGCCTTACCTTAACCCCGCTTTCACGTGGTGAATCGGTATGTGATCACTTTACGGTATTCTTTAAGCTTTCTTGGTCACCGGACAGAGTGAGAACTGCTCAGCTTGCTTTCTTTCCCTAGCACACACTTAGTAGATAGTAGGCACAGGTCTGCTAAGAGCTCATCGAACTTTACTTGTGGAGTGAGACCTGTGCTCGACATGGTGAATTTCAGTGCTCTTTCTCCCGGTATGGTTCACCACATGCTTGTGATCGATCTCTCTCAAGCTAGGTTTGGTATCGGTATCAGTGAAGTCCGTCATTGAATTGAAGTGGTAAGCGGGCGTACGGTCTATGTATTTCCTCCTATCAGTGGCATTAGTTCCTTTTCATTTTCTAGATAGATGGGCAGAATATATCTCTTTATATTCTATTCTAGAAAGGATCAAGGGCTCTCTCATCTCCTATTTGTTTGAGCCATTCATTATAGTGGTGGTGCCGGGAAGGCAGCTTAGCATTCTAGTCCTTTTGTGTAAGGAATTGTAGCATGGGCAGGCAATCTCTTCGATTGATTCCCCTCCAGGAATTACTTTCATTAATTAGCCGGCCCACGGAGTGAAAATATCGAACTTAAACCTATAAATAACTAGTATCTCAAAAAACAAAATAAAAGGCTTTCCTTTAAGCTTGTTAATGGAATTCCACAGGAGTCAAGCGCTAGCAAAGAAGAATTGGAAATCAGTCGCTTCCCTTCTGGGCTCAAGTCAGCAGAAGAGTGAACTTCATACTAATAGGTAAATCCTACATCAAGCATAAAGGAAGTACACTTATTTGGATTCGGCGCTTAATAACTCGTACTTGACGTTGGTTTCGGTTCGATCAACTATCCTTTTTGAAGCGGATAGTTCACAGTGCTCATTCTCAAAAAAAAAAGCGGAAAAGCCATGATGTTTCCACTCCATTTTCATTATGAAGATGTATTACGTCAGGATCTGTTGCTCAAACTGAATCATGCCAATGTTACGGAAGTTCCTGGATTGTTTGAAATCAGATTAGTACCAAAAGCTGCCTCTAATTTCAGAATCCAATTTGGAAAATTGGCTATGGAGATTTTGTGCGGCCAGAGATTCATACAGACACAAAGGGGCCCTTATTTTAAAGTGGGAAAAGGAAAGTCGTTTCGATCCAATCCATTCTTGGGGTCCGAAAAAGACACTGGATACGTCGTGACTTTGCACGACAAAGCATTCTCCGAGGGCATGGAATGTACCATTTTTTGGTTAGAATCTTGATAGTAATGTCTATGTTAGATTCTCCGGTCGAAATACGGGAAAACTCCATCAAATTCTTTATGGAAACGGAGTTTTGCGAATTCTCCTCAGAACGATGTGAACGTGGGTGTCCCGATCTTTCGATGAGAGGATAAATCGATTGGATGGAGCGACGTTGGCGATCCGACTACAACCGTCCAGGGACGTTGCGCCTTAGCAATCGTTACACCAACTCCAGAGGCTGTTCACAATCTCGACGGATGCACGATCAGCCCAACCACGAGGGTAATTGTTCCTGTAGGCAATCGAGAACTAGCAAGAACAAGATAAACAAGCAACTTAATTTGCGAATAAAGATGAAGGTTTAATTCAAGAGAACAAAAGGTGGGGTTCCGAAGACGAGCAAACCGGCGAACTAGCCGATCACGGGATTACACGGTAAAGTAGCGACGCTAACTTTAATCTAACAAAACCCAATCTGTTTGTGGCGGCTCTAAGGGTATTAATAGGATGGGAGGACGGCCACAGGGGTGTTGGGGTCGTTCTCCAACCTTAGGACGCATCCCTAATGGACCCGACTTGATACATGGGCCTTCAGCCCAAAAACGGTGATGCAGCACCTTAAACAGGAACCCCTCGTCACTAAAATAATGATTGCGGATGATTCCGAGCAGATATAGACAACATGAGTATGGATCCGTTGGAAAGTAGACTTGATAAGCTTTCCGTGAAGTACTAGAACTCCCGAATCAGAGTTCGTATGAAGTCGTGGCGGCCGTCACAAGTTGGCACTGTCGTACAGTTCGATTCCAGCCTGCGCGAATCCCTTTTCTTGTTGATCTCCTCCCTTCCCTTGGTGACCTTCTCCATGCGTAGGTGGGGACGTATCGATGGTGTTGATGTCCTCATCACTGGAAGATCATTTTGAGATCTTCGAGCATATTCAAGGGTTCAATGTGACTATTGTCACTTCAGCCAATACTTGATGAGACTTTACTACTGTGGAGTGGCTTTTTGCTAAAAGATGAGGGGGAAACTAAGTAAGATGTCAGAGAAGCAAAATATACGAGATCACAAACGTAGATTGCCCGCGGCTAAATATGAATTGAGACGAAAGCTTTAGAATTTTTTAACCCGATCTTCTGTCTGATATGTGGGACAAACATCGTTATAAGTTGTCCAAGTTGCCAAGAAAGAGTTCAATGGCACGAGTCAAAAATCGAGGTATTTTCACGGGTCGCCCTCATTCCGTAGTTGAGTTCTTTCGCATTTCTCGTATCAACCACCAAACCAATAGATCAAAGGTTAGCTCTAGTCCACAAGCAAGGGTTGTAGGTCCATTACCGTTCGGCTCCCGACCGAAACTAACGGAGTTATCCCAACACTCGGATAGGAGATGCTAATGGGACAGGAATCGAAGTCCATATTTTTCTAAATTCTTAAATGAGAGAGTGAATACCAATACCATACCTAATTCAGATTTGGCTCGCTTAGAACTTGATAGTCTTCTAATGGCAAAATTGGATGAAGATAATCAAGCCAAGCTCGTTCACTTTGAATTGAGGAAGGAAGGGTAGGGGAATACGAAATTTCTTAAGATGATTTGTAGGTTTCTCATAGCAAATAGAGATACCGAGGCCCTCTCCACAACCTAGTAGTTGATGGGTATGGGGAGGGGAAAGAAGAGAGGGTCAGAGGGCTTCTTTCACTTGATTTTGGTTGGTAGGATCCGCCTACAGGCAGGTAACAGGGGTATTAAGATTAGGGGAAAGAACAATTGGGAAATCCCTCTTCTCTCCAGTTTCAAAGAGACAAGACACATACGGACTTTAGGGCAATGAGGGAGGAGCCGAGCTGTGTTAGAATTATTTCTAATTATCGTGATGCAGATAAGTCTAATACCACAGAAAGAACAACCAGGACTTTCGAATCCCCAGATAAGAGTTTTTGAGCAGCCATACATATAAGAATCCGACTAATCCGATAAATATAGCACTAGCACTTTATCTTCCAGCACTTCATCCACTCGGACCAAGGACTCTCTCTAGGCTCCCATGAGAAAAATTACTCGCAGAACATCTCATCTAATAAGCGTTTACGAGAAAAGAAAAAGCAAGCCTAGAGGGGGCAACCTTGAAATAAATCCATCTATCTTCGCTCTACAATGTAATCTTATTGTTAGCCCAAACCTCCATGGGAACGACCTACGTAGAAAACTCAACGCTTGTCTGGCACGCTATCATCAGAAGAAAACTAGCCTGCAATTGGAGGGGTTGGATCGAATGTAGGGGCACTCCCAAGAGCTGCAATGAAACTAGAAATCAAGACAATGGTGGAACTACAAGAGGCTCTATTATAGTAGGAACCTACCTAAGTGATGAGGACATCCCTTCCATGGATACAACTCATTCACCACAAGGACCACTTACTCGAGCTCATGCTCGTCAACTTAATTACCAGGTGAATTCATTCCTAGGTTCATATATTATTGAGAATAGTCTGCTACCTAATGCAAATGATTTAATTGTGATTAGGAACCTAGGAAAGGATGAAGGAAGGGAACCAAAGTCAAGCAAGAATTCGAGATGGACTCATTCTGGAATCAGATTCGAACTGCTGCGATGGTACCAAGTTCAAACGGGCATAACTTCCTCATACGGACTCCGTTTGGGATGTTCTTGCACTTCGTGGAAAGCTTATGAAGTCTATTTTCCAACGGATCTAACCTCATCTTCAAATTCCATCTGAGCCGGCCGTAATCATCAAAATAATCCACATTGGTTCCTGAGTCCGAGTCAAACTGGTGTTGCGCCATCCCCACTTGGACCCATGGGCCTTGTAACCCTAGGCGTGCGCGTGGGGCGCCCCTGGTCATCTCCCTATTTAGGAGCCGCTGCCTCCCTTGCTAGGACTGGGATTTCGTTGAGTTTAGGTTTAGCCCCTGTGCAAACTTCTGTTCTTCAGTTGTGTCGGACGACCACCTGTCAAGACAGCTTCGTGATCCCAACTTTGTGTTCGCAATACAATTTATGCTTCATTCAAATTTCAATATCAGATTGCCTACGTCCTATTCTTGCTAGTTCTTCTATTGCTTGCAGGAATTGAACTTCGTGTTCAGGTTAATCTCGCCACCAGCGGGGTCAATAACATCTCGGAGTTGGTTCAGCGATTGCTAAGGCACAAGCGACGTCGTGCGTTTGTAGTCAAGCCAGGGTCATCTCCACCAACAAATCGATAGCTATCAGTCTCATCGAAAGATCGGGCACCTCGTCCCCATCACTAAGCGTTTAGGAATAATAAGTGAAGTAAAAGGCGCGGAGCGGTTACTCGCGATGGAAAGAAATAAATCGAATCTAGAAAGACGCGTTCTACCTATGACTGCCATTTGTTCGCTTTTATCTATCGTATTGGATAGAATTCAAGTCCCTTATCGTATTCATCTATTTCCTCTTCTTTCAGTCAAGTTGACCTCGGATTCTAAAGGGCATAAGCAAAGAAGTTATCAAGCTTTTGGGATAGCAAGTTATTTCTAGGGTAAAGGCAAACAAGCTAACAGTCTAAGGTTAAGTCCCTATAGTTTGAATAGTCCCATTCCTCCTGCCTTCTGCCGACCTGCGGCCTTATCATAGTAGCCCTTTTTTCTTGCTAGCGAGATAGTTACTACGAAGTTTGCATTAGGAGAATGGGAATAACGATCCTTTATATGATACGGAAAGCGAAGAGAATAGACTACTACATACTAAGTTGGTTATTCGTAGATTTTTACCTTCTTGGAAAATAGGAATGGGGATTGGCAGGGCATCTACTATGAACTAGTTACATGGGCACCGGTGATGCACCCCAGGATACCTTACCTATTTAGACATTTAAGCCTCGCTGCACGCCTTCCCAACGAGCCAAAACTATACCTAGTGATGTGACCATGACACGTATGGATACAACCATTGCTCACATCATATATCAACAAGGAAAGGGTGGAGATCAACAAGGAAAGGGATTCGCGCAGGCTGGATTTGGACTGCAGGACATCACCAACATGTGATGGCCGCCACGACTTCATACGAACTCCGATTTGGGAGTTCTAGTACTTCACGAAAAGCTTATCTAGTCTACTTTCCAACGGATCTAGATTCATGCTCATATCTGATGAGGACATCCCTTCCATGGATACAACTCATTCACCATAGGGACTACTTACTCGAGCTCGTGTTCGTCAACTTAATTACCAGGTGAATTCATTCCGAGGTTCATATATTATTAAGAATAGTCCACTACCTAATGCAAATGATTTAATTGTGATTAGGAATCTTGGAAAGGATGAAGGAAAGGGACCAAGTCAAGCAAGAATTCGAGATGGACTTGTTCTGGAATCAGATTCGGATTGCTGCGATGGTACCAAGCTCAAACGGGCATAACTTCCTCATACGGACTCCGTTTGGGACGTTCTTGTACTTCATGGAAAGCTTATGAAGTCTACTTTCCAACGGATCCAACCTCATCTTCAAATTTCATCCGAGCCGGCCACAATCATTAAAATAATCTATGTTGGTTCCTGAGTCCAAGTCAAACGGGTGCTGCACTGATGGGAGACGTGGTGCCTGATCTTTCGATGAGATTGATAACTATTGATTGGTGGGTGGAGATGACCCTGGCAATCCGACTACAAATGCACAACATCGCTTGCGCCTTAGCAATCGTTGAACCAACTCTAAGATGTTATTGACCCCGCTGGCGGCGAGATCAACCTGAACACGAAGTTCAATTCCTCCAAGCAATCGAAGAACTAGCAAGAATAGGACGTAGGCAATCTGCATTGAAATATGAATGAAGCATAAATTGTATTGCGGACACAAAGTTGGGATCCCGAAACTGTCTTGACAGGTGGTCGTTCGACACAACTGAAGAACAGAAGTTTGCACAAGGGCTAAACTTAAACTCAACGAAATCCAAGTCGTAACAAGGGAGTCGGCGGCACTTAAATAGGGCGACAACCAGGGAGGGACGTCCCGCGCGCGCCTAGGATTACAAGGCCCATGGGCCCAAGTGGGGATGGCGCAGCACCCGTTTGACTGGGATTTAGGAACCAGTGTGGATTGTTTTGATGATTGCGGCCGGCCCGGATGGAATTTGAAGATGAGGTTGGATCCGTTGGAAAGTAGACTTCATAAGCTTTCCATGAAGTACAAGAGCATCCCAAACGGAGTCCGTACGAGGAAATTATGCCCGTTTGAACTTGGTACCATCGCAGCAGTCCGAATCTAATTCTAAAACGAGACCATTTCGAATTCTTGCTTGACTTGGTCCCTTTCCTTCATCCTTTCCCAGATTTCTAATCACAATTAAATCATTTGCATTAGGTAGTAAACTATTCTCAATAACATATGAATCTAAGAATGAATTCACCTGGTAATTAAGTTGACGAGCACAAGCTCGAGTAAGTGGTCTTTGTTGTTGTCGTGAATGAGTTGTATCCATGGAAGGGATATCCTCATCATCCTCCCCTTCTTGCATTTGAGTCGTCCTCGACTCAAGTTCATCTTCTTCTCCCAAATATGGCTCCAAATCTGCAATATTAAATGTGGGGCTAACCCCGAATTCTGCAGGCAGATCAAGCTTATATGCATTGTCATTAATCTTAGCTAACACCTTGAATGGACCATCAGCTCTAGGCATCAACTTAGACTTTCGCAAATCAGGAAATCTGTCTTTACGCAAATGCAACCATACAAGATCACCCGGTTCAAAAGTTAAACTCTTTCTACCCTGACTACCAGCAATCTTATACTTAGCATTCATGCACTCTATGTTTTCTTTAGTTGTTTCATACAATTTAAGGACAAATTCAACACGCTTCTTAGCATCTAAATTCACTTTTTAAGAAATAGGGATAGGCAATAAATCAATAGGAGCACGAGGAGTAAAGCCATATACGACCTGAAAATGGTTCATCTTTGTGGTAGAGTGCAGCGATTGATTGTAAGCAAATTCTACATGTGGTAGACATTCTTCCCACATCTTCAAGTTTTTCTTCAAGATAGCCCTCAACATAGTTGATAGCGTGCGGTTGACAACCTCAGTTTGTCCATCTGTTTGGGGATGACAAGTAGTAGAAAACAGCAGCTTGGTGCCCAATTTCGCCCACAACGTATCTCGATCTGAAACAGTGGTATTGGGCACTCCATGTAGTCGAACAATCTCTCTGAAAAACAGATCAGCAACATTTGTAGCATCATCGCTCTTATGACAAGGTATAAAATGTGCTATTTTAGAAAATCTATCGACTACAACAAAAACACTATCTCTCCCCTTCTTCGTTCGAGGTAATCCTAAAACAAAGTCCATTGAAATATCCTCCCAAGGCACGCTAGGTACAGGAAGAGGCATATATAACCATTGCTCACATCATATATCAACAAGGAAAGGGTGGAGATCAACAAGGAACACGTAGGCTGGATTTGGACTACAGGACAGCACCAATTTGTGACGGCCGCCATGACTTCATACAAACTCCAATTTGGGAGTTCTAGTACTTCACGGAAAGCTTATCAAGTCTACTTTCCAACGGATCTAGATTCATGCTCATATCTGCTCAGAATCATCTGTAATTGTCATTTTAGTGAAGAGAGGTCTCATGTTTAAGGTGCTGCGTCACCGCTTTTGGGCCGTAGGCCCATGTATCAAGTTGGGTCCATTAGGGACGCATCCTAGGGTTGGAGAATGACCCCAACACCACTGTGGTCGTCCTCCCATCCTATTAATACCTTTAGAGCCGCCACAAACAGATTGGGTTTTGTTTAGATTAAAGTTTAGCCATTGCTATTTTTCCAGGTAAAGCCGTTGTCGGAGGATGAAACCTCGACGGCGGGAAGTCGGGAGACCCCCCTTTTGAGATTCGGCCAGGGGAGTAGTTCTCAGGCGGAGCCGGCTTCAGGTGTAGCAGAAAGATAGGCGAAGAAGACGTAGAAAAGACTGCGGGGTTCGGATCGTCCACAGCGGGCCCGGACCGTCCAAACCGCGGTTAAGCAGAGGACGGAGGCTGAAGGGTCCGGACCGTCCGAACCGGGTCCGGACCGTCCGAACCGAGGAGATCCCGCAGGGAAGACGATGAACAGCACACACGAGGGAGACACGAGGATTTATACAGGTTCGGGCCGCCGGAGCGTAATACCCTACTCCTGTGTTTTGGACTATCAGAGAGAGAGAGATGAATGTGGAGCGGAGTTTACAAGGAGGACCCCGGGAGCTCGGAAGCTCACCGGGAATCCGGAGGTGGCGTCGGTCATTCTAGCAGCGACCGGACTCGAGGAAGGAGGAGGAGATCTCTGTTGTCTAAACCGGAGCCTCAGCTGCCTCGTTCGTCTACGGCATGGATCCTCCTTTATAGGCGAGGGGAGTCCACAGTGCCGAACACACGTGAGAGAGCTACATGAGAGGGCAGGTATGGCTTGTTTTCTCACTGTCTTGTCGCCATCTTGTCTTGCACGTCCGCCCGCTGCCGCCTGCTGCGTCCACGCCGGGTAGGTCGGCCGCGGAGGACGGCTGGGGCGTGGAGATGTGACGGCGCACGTCTCCAAGTCAAAAGGCTCTGACCGTGAACAGCGATTGCACAGTGAAATGGGCCTCCGTAGTCAAAAGGCTCTGACTGCACAGGAGCGGGCGACAGGCGTGTCACGCCCCGTCGCCTCATTGTTAAAGTGGGTAGTTGGAGAGTTGTCTGCTAGAGTTCTTCCGGTAGATCGGCCCGGCAAGCCGAGGCGATCGGCTCTCGGGGTCGCACTCAGGGCCGAGGCGATCGGGGGCAGTCGGCACCCGGGCAGTCGGCATCGGCTCCGGGGCCATCGGCAGTCGGCACCGGGGCAGTCGGCAGCCGGGAGCAGTCGGCATCGGCTCCGGGGCCGTCGGCAGTCGGCCCCGTGGCCGGGCATCGGCCCCCGGGAGCAGTCGGCACCCGGGAGCAGTCCAGTCGGGATTCAGCATCCAGGTCCGGGGCGACCGGCGCCCGGGACCGAGGGATGCTTGTCCGGGCCCGGCCAGTGCCCGGGCCCCTGGATACTTGGTGGGAGAGCGGCCGTAGCCGGTCTCTTCTTGCGCAGAATGTGGACTCCGGAGTATTTGCCGTGGCCGAAGACCCTCGCGTCCCCGGGGACTGGGGGACCCCCAGTCCCATTTCGCCGACAGTGGCCCCTGGCCCTGTTGCTCAGCCGGGATCAGCCCCGGGCAGGAACAGGGCCACGTCTTGAAGAAAAGAGGGGACGTGGGGCGCACTTGGTTCACCACGGACTGATGTAGCTTGACGACTTGTTGATTCGGATGGGATATGTGCCCGGGGCCCGGGCTGGAAACATGGAATAGAGTGTTGAGGAAGCCTGGTCCGAGATGGTGGCGCGGGAGAAAGAAACACCCTCTCGAGAAGAAAGCGTCTGGGCCCAAGAGGCCGGGCTCGCGTCTCTGGGGTGTGCGTTCGCTGCGCGCAAGGAGGTTGCCGAGGAGGTCGCGGTAGTTCGCGAGGTGGTCGCGGTGGTTCGCGAGGGGGTCGTGGCCGAGTCCGCTGCCCCGGAAGTAGGGTTCCTCAACCGCGGTGAGCGCCTTGTAGAGCCGATGCTTGATGAAGGGGTCGAGGAAGAGGTCGAGGAAGAGGCCGGTTCCCTTTTGACACCATCTGCGGTCGCTTTCGGAGCCCGGGGGCCCTCCATGCCCCCGGGTGCTCCCCTGCCGACGTCGTCTGGCGCCGCCTTCGGGGTCCGTTCAGAAGCACAGCGGTGACCGTGCCCCGTGCGATCCGGGCCTCGCTCGCGCTCGCGCACCGATTCTGCCTGTCTTGCACAAAGAAAGGTATTCGCATATGTTTATGTTTTTGTACTTTAGTTTATTGTGTTGTCCGGAGGTTGCTGGTGTTCGGGGACGCCGAATACCGGGCGCCGCCGTCCGACAGCAGTCGCGGACAGCCATTGCGCCTGAGGCTCCTGCCCGGGCCCTGGTGCAGCCGCCTGCCCCAGGGAGCTCGGTCTCCGGGGGTAGCGAACGCGTCGGTCGCCTTGCGGAGCGACAAGGTACTTTTGATTGGTCGGGAGCCCCTCGGGAACTGACCCCGCCCGGGCTCGGGGTCGCGAGGCAACGAAGTCCCCGGCGCCTCGGCCGCGGCCGGGGGGGAGCTGGCCAGGTCGGGCACCGCGGCCCGTCTCGGGAACCTAAGCCGACCGTACAAATAGAGGAAGAATACGATTTAAGCAGTATACAAGTTCGGATAAGGTACGTATCTGGCGGTTGCGGAGGGCGGCGTGGCTCTACGAGCACTATCCCGGGGCCAAGAACGTTGCTCGCTCCCGGGAACGCTGAACGTCGGCCAATACGCCGTGATCCGCCGTAGCGCTCGGAGCCTGGAGCAGCCGCCTGCCCCGGGAGCACGGTCCTCGATGGCTGCGAGGGGCCCGAGGATGACTCTGGTGGGACGATCGAGTCCACAGGCGTTTCCCTTCCCGCCTTCCGGGTCCGGGGGAGCGCTGCGAAGCCGCGGAAGCGGGCTTGACCGAGCGCGGAGTGGCCAGGCGGCGGCGCACCCGGCGCCTCAGCGGCTGCCGGGGAAGGGCCGGCTAGGCCGGGCTCCATGGCCCGCGTCGAGGTTCGGAAGGCCTGCCTAACCCTGTCGGGAACTGGTCTAATCTGCATATGACGAGTCGTGAGAGTATTTGGCTCGTTCCCCTGTCCGTTCCGTGCTACGATCAGTGGCGTCGATCACCTCCCGAAGGCGTCTTCGCGGTCGCGACCGTGCGGAGGGAAAGATCACGCATAAGCATTTCACCCCCTACCTCCAGAAAAAACCGAGCCCCAAGCCAACCAGGCGGGGCACCGCAAGCCGGGGCTTGGACAGTGTCCAGGGTTTAGCAGGAGGGGATACGGTAGCTCGTTGGTAGGGGATTGATGATAATGCACGATCCCAACCGTCGCACGGGCGCGGCTCGGGTATGGCCCCGGGGGATGAGACAGCCACGAGCGCAACACACGGAAAGAGACGAAGGGGACGGCACCGGGATAGATAGATTATTAAATAGAAATACTGATTATATGAAAGCGTATATACCAGGGGGCCCTGGTCAGTGCTGAGTTTTAGAGGCACTTACAGGATGTGTTTTCAGATAATATTTGTGAAGATGCTCCCAAGCTTACCGAGCCCGGTTGGGAAGTTCCGATCACCAGGGAGGGGCCTTCCCACGGGGGGAAGATTTCATTCCGACCCGTACGAGGATACGGCGGAGATCCGAACCCCAAACCTTCGTTCCTCGAGGGAGTCGAGGTTGTCGAGCTGCATATTGTCGTGGCTGATGTTTGTCGATGCAGCGCTGTACCCGAGAGCCGAAGGAGAGGTCTGGCGATAGAACGGCTTCGGCCCGGTAGACCAGGAAGACACGGGGTCTCCCCGGGCGCCCGGCTTGATGTGGTATGAATCGCCCCCGGGACCGCCGGGGGAAAGGTCTACTCTGTACATAGTGAACTGTGAGAGCGTCCGGTCCGTTCCCTTGTCCACTCCATGCTACGAGCCGTGGTGTCAACCATATCCCGAAGGCGCCGTCGTGGTCGCGCCCGTACGGTGGCTGGGTTTGCGCATAACCCGGCCGCCGTACGGGTGCGGCCCGATGATACCTCCAGGGGGTGAGACCGCCCCGAACGCAACACATGGGAAGAGACGAAAGGAACGGGACCGGGAAGGAAGGATAAAAAATGTTGCTTATGTAAAGTGTATATACATGGGGCCCCGGCCAGCGCTGAGTTTCCGGAGAAGTCCGGCGCTGGCCCGGGTTCGCCCAACTTACAGGATGTTTATACGGATAGATTTGTGAAGATACTTGATGTGCTAAGGATGGAGCTCGGGCTCGCTTCCCTCGCGAGCTCGAGTCCGGCATGTGCTCGGGACCCGGGGGACCCGGCCAGCGCTCAGGATATGTGTCCGGGACCCGGGCCCCGGACTAGAATACGGTTTTGATATAAGCCGGGTTCCGAGGGCCCGGGCTTGAATATGGGATGTGAGACGACCTTCCGGAAGCATTCCCGCCGGGGCGGTGCTATCCGGGCTTCGCGCCCTATTCCGGGTGTCGCGTTCCTAGGCCTGCACTCGCCTTGGCGAGGCCGCCCTGGTTCGGCACCCTGGTGTCGGGCCCGGGACACGGATTCGGGAATCCGTGCCTCGGCTCAAATATGTGCCCGGGACCCAGGGGGCCCCGGACTGAGGCTAAATACGCGCGCCCGGGAGCCAAGGGCTCTCACCGGGGCTAGGTACGCACCAGGGAGCCAAGGGCTCTGACCGGGAGGAGGTATGCGCCCGGGAGCCAAGGGCTCCGACCGGGGCAAGGTAGGCGCGCTCGGGAGCCTGGCTCAGACCGGGGCCTGATCTGTGCACGGGAGCGGGATTTGGCCCGTCCGCCAAGGGAAAGGACCGTTCGAATTAGAGCGATCGGACCGTCCGCCTTCGCATCGGACCGTCCGGTCCAGGGCGATCGGACCGTCCGCCTTCGGATCGGACCGTCCGAATCGCCTTGAACGCGCTTGGCCTGCTTTTGGATGGCGCGGCATTCCGAGAGGGCGTGCAAGTTCGTCTCGTGGACGGCGCACCACCCCCGGGCCATTGCCGGCGGCGGCGGCGCAGGTGCGTCCCTTTGCCGCTTACCGCCGCCGTCGTCGTCTTCGTGGGTGATGTCGCCTTGGGGGCTGCCTGCAGCAGCCACCGCGGAGCACTCGGCAGCCGTTTTGGCCTGTCAGGGGCTGTGCTCGAGCTCAGCTTCATCGGGAGGGGGTGAGCTCTCGACGCCGGGAGAAGATCCCCAACCGGGAGCAGCCGACCAACCGGGAGGTGCCGATCTATCGGGAGCGGTTGGTCAACCGAGAGCTAATCAACCGTGAGCGGCCGATCAACCGGGGGTAGCCGTTCAACCGGGAACTTATCGACCGGGAGCGGCCTGCCCGGACTCGCGCTCGACGGGCGGCGCGGTCCGGATTATCTCCCCCTATATGTGTCCGGGACCCGGAGGCCCCGGACTTAATCGGGACAAACCGCCCGGACTTGCCATCGCGTCCGATGGAGTCCGGGTAGTCGTACCCTACACGTGTCCGGGACCAGGAGGCCCCGGAGTGAGTCGGGACGAACCGCCCGGACTTGCCATCGCGTCCGATGATGTCCGAGCAGTCGTACCCTAGGTGTATCCGGGAGCCAAGGGCTCCGATCGGAGCTAAATCTGCGCCCGGGAGCCAAGGGCTCCGACCGGGGCTAAGAACGCACCCGGGAGCCAAGCTCCGACCGGGCTAAGTACGCACCCGGGAGCCAAGGGCTCCGACCGGGGCTACTTATGAGCTCGGGAGCCAGGGGCTCCTGCCGCACGGGCTCAGGTCCCTTGAGAGGGGGGCGAGCTCGAGCCCGCTACTGCTCCTGCCGGGACTTCTTGACGCGCTCGGCCAACTTGTGGACGGCGCGGCACTCCGAGAGGTCGTGCAAGTCCGTCTCATGGATGGTGCACCATCCCCGGGCTACGGCCGGCTCGAGTCGCTCGAGGTGCCCGGCCAAGCGCTGGACGGCACGGCACTCCGTGAGGTCGTGCCGGTCCGTGTCGTGGTGGGCGCACCACCCCCGCGCTTCGGCCGGCTCGAGGTGCTCGGCCAAACGCTGAACGGCACGGCACTCCGTGAGGTCGTGCCGGACCGTGTCGTGGTAGGCGCACCACCCCCAAACCAAGGCCGGCTCGGCACGCTCGGCTGAGCGCCGGACGGCGCGGCACTCCGCGATGTCGTGCCAGTCCGTCTGGTGGAGGGGGCACCACTTCTGGGCTGTTGCCGGCGGTGGCGGCACGCGTGCGGCCTTTTGCCGCTTGTTGCGACCATCGCCTCCGCGGGCATCGTAGCACCGGGGGCTACCCATAGTCGCCAAGGCGTAGCCCTCGGCGGCCGTCTTGGCCTTCTGGCGCTTCCTGCTGTTCCGCCGTGACGCGGAACGTGAGAGCTCGCCAATTTCTCCAGGGCCCCTGTCGGGGACCCCAGGACCTGCGGCAGCGTTCGCGCGCCGCTCGTGCTGTCGCTGGATCGTGACCCGGGCGTCCTCCTGAACCCGCGTCCAGTCCAGCCAGCCGCGGAGGTCACCATGGTCATTGTTGGCCGGAGGCCCAGCCCGCGGGGCTCGCGCCGCGCGCCCCCAGGGAGATAGGGAGCGTGGCGGGCTCGTCGCCGAGCTAGCGTCACCCGGCGGGGTAAGGCCGCCGAGTCCCTCGTTGAAGTCCCGCGGATGATGGCCTCCGGCCATGGAATGCGTCGGTGTCGAAGGCGCCGGCGTACCACCTGAAAAGGAAACTCCCCCTACCTGGCGCGCCAGCTGTCGGAGGATGAAACCTCGACGGCGGGAAGTCGGGAGACCCCCCTTTTGAGATTCGGCCAGGGGAGTAGTTCTCAGGCGGAGCCGGCTTCAGGTGTAGCAGAAAGATAGGCGAAGAAGACGTAGAAAAGACTGCGGGGTTCGGATCGTCCACAGCGGGCCCGGACCGTCCAAACCGCGGTGAAGCAGAGGACGGAGGCTGAAGGGTCCGGACCGTCCGAACCGGGTCCGGACCATCCGAACCGGGTCCGGACCGTCCGAACCGAGGAGATCCCGCAGGGAAGACGATGAACAGCACACACGAGGGAGACACGAGGATTTATACAGGTTCGGGCCGCCGGAGCGTAATACCCTACTCCTGTGTTTTGGACTATCAGAGAGAGAGAGAGATGAATGTGGAGCGGAGTTTACAAGGAGGACCCCGGGAGCTCGGAAGCTCACCAGGAATCCGGAGGTGGCGTCGGTCGTTCTAGCAGCGACCGGACTCGAGGAAGGAGGAGGAGATCTCTGTTGTCTAAACCGAAGCCTCAGCTGCCTCGTTTGTCTATGGCATGGATCCTCCTTTATAGGCGAGGGGAGTCCACAGCGCCGAACACACGTGAGAGAGCTACATGAGAGGGCAGGTATGGCTTGTTTTCTCACTGTCTTGTCGCCGTCTTGTCTTGCACGTCCGCCCGCTGCCGCCTGCTGCGTCCACGCCGGGTAGGTCGGCCGCGGAGGACGGCTGGGGCGTGGAGATGTGACGGCGCACGTCTCCAAGTCAAAAGGCTCTGACCGTGAACAGCGATTGCACAGTGAAATGGGCCTTCGTAGTCAAAAGGCTCTGACTGCACAGGAGCGGGCGACAGGCGTGTCACGCCCCGTCGCCTCATCGTTAAAGTGGGTAGTTGGAGAGTTGTCCGCTAGAGTTCTTCGGGTAGATCGGCCCGGCAAGCCGAGGCGATCGGCTCTCGGGGCCGCACTCGGGGCCGAGGCGATCGGGGGCAGTCGGCACCGGGGCAGCCGGCACCCGGGCAGTCGGCATCGGCTCCGGGGCCATCGGCAGTCGGCACCGGGGCAGTCGGCACCCGGGAGCAGTCGGCATCGGCTCCGGGGCCATCGGCAGTCGGCCCCGTGGCCGGGCATCGGCCCCCGGGAGCAGTCAGCTCCTGGGAGCAGTCCAGTCGGGATTCAGCATCCAGGTCCGGGGCGACCGGTGCCCGGGACCGAGGGATGCTTGTCCGGGCCCGGCCAGTGCCCGGGCCCCTGGATACTTGGTGGGAGAGCGGCCGTAGCCGGTCTCTTCTTGCGCAGAATGTGGACTTTGGAGTATTTGCCGTGGCCGATGACCCTCGCGTCCCCGGGGACTGGGGGACCCCCAGTCCCATTTCGCCGACAGCCGTGATCGGTTAGATCACCGTTTTCCTATTACAGAACCCCACCTTATCCTTTGTATTCAATTCTTATTTGCAATATTAGATTGCTTTTATCTTGTTCTTGCTCGTTTCTTTGATTTGCTTGGAGGAATAAGGTTGATCTACAACGGCACGATCAACAACCCTCGGAGAGGTTTATCGATTGCTAAGGCGCAACAACATAACGTCTCATACGGTTGTAGTCGGGTCGTCAACGTTTCTCCCAAATCGTAGTTATCTTCAACTCACCGAAAGATCAGGCCACCCTTGCTCCTATCACCTAGGCCTCGGGCTTAGGAACTATACTACAACTAGTTTTGTATAGAAAACCCAGAAATACCCATATTCCTTTAACCTTCGCGAAGAAGTTTGTTAGCTCCCCCTATGTCATACTCCTAAAGAAGTTGTAATAAAATGTGCTGATCCAGGTCCACGGCATAAAATAGAATAAAATGAGCTTTTGTATCTTTCCTCCCCAAAGCCTTAAGAGCACTCCTGAAAGCTGTATTACTTGGTTACTGAGCTAGGTGCACAGTCGTCAGAAACCTTGGAGAAAAAAAAGCAGAAAAAGAAAAAGGATGAAATTTATGGAATGTAGTGCTAGCCAACGACCGCTGGGACCTTGGGATGGCTTCTAAATAAGGGATAAGATTGGTTTTTTTAGTTGGATGTGCTATTTAGATTTCTATTCAATTGACATCAGTATTGTAAGCTTATACAAAGGCCGCAGGCTTTCTTGCAAACCTCGATCCAGCTACAGCTGGCAAGTTTAGGCAATGCACGCTTTTCTATAAGCTTCTTAACTCGGTAAACTTCTTCTGGCATCTGAGCTTCTGTGTATATATTTGCTAACAGCATAGAATTCCCAGGAGTCTTCCCCGCTCAAAAGAGAGCACGCCAACTCAGCATACTTGATACGGGGAGCGCCCGACCTTCTCGACGTAGAATCTGGATACACCGTGCAATCTCACAAATTGGATGAACAACACGCTACCCGTGCAACACCTCGAATTCGCACAACCACACGCTTTGATAGATTGATCCACTGGACCATGCAAGGGTGGACCTATTGAACCCTCAATTCCCTGGAAGGAAAAGCAAGAACAATCTTTGGCAGAACTCCCAATTCCCCTCTATAGATTGGCGGCGGTGGCACAAACCCTAGGAGAAGAACAAGAGCAATGTTTGCATCTGAATAAACGTGGTCTCTCTTGGTTTGGTTGAGTACATGGACATATATACATCCCTAACACTTGGAAACAAACAACTCGAAACTCTAAACGACTAGATGCTAAGACCAGCAACTCGACACAACGATGCAACAGAAAACTCAACAAACTTAAACAAAGCAGAACTAGTAAAAGGCTCGAATTGTCTTGGACCTCGGTAGTCTAATCTACTATTTTTTTTTTGGCTTCTGGACTGTAAGTAATAAAACTTTACGAAACAAAAAAAATCTCTCACCGAGAAACCTTGAGCTCTGATACCACCTGGTGTGAACGTGGGTGTCCCGATCTTTCGATGAGAGGATAAGTCGATTAGATAGAGCGATGTTGGCGATCTGACTACAACAGTCTAGAGACGTTGCGCCTTAGCAATCGTTACACCAACTCTAGAGGCTATTCGCAATCTCGACGGATGCACGATCAGCCCAACCACAAAGGTAATTGTTCCTGTAAGCAATCGAGAACTAGCAAGAACAAGATGAACTAGCAACTCAATTTGTGAATAAAAGATGAATGTTTAACTCAAAGAGAACAAACGGTGGGGTTCCAAAGATGAGCAAACTGGCGATCTAACCGATCACAGGATTACACGGCAAAGTAGCAACGCTAACTTTAATCTAACAAAACCCAATCTGTTTGTGGCAGCTCTAAAGGTATTAATAGGATGGGAGGATGACCACAAAGGTGTTGGGGTCGTTCTCTAACCCTAGGACGTGTCCCTAATGGACCCAACTTGATACATGGGCCGAAGGCCCAAAAACAGTGACGCAGCACTTTAAACAGAAAATCTCTCATCACTAAAATAATGATTGCGGACGATTCCGAACAGATATGAGCATGAATTTGGATCTGTTGGAAAATAGACTTGATAAGCTTTCCGTGAAGTACTAGAACTCCCAAATCGGAATTCGTATGAAGTCGTGGCGGCCGTCACAAGTTGGTGCTGTCTTATAGTCCGAATCCAGCCTGCACGAATCCGTTTCCTTGGTGATCTCCTCCCTTTCCTTGTTGATCCCCTCCATGCGTAGGTGTGGCTGTATCATTTGTGGTGATGTCCTCATCATTCTCCCATTGAGAGGTTATGATACTAGCAAGTGTCCTATTCTTCTCCTCTCGATCCTACCTTGGGTTATGTGTGTAACAGGGATGGTCAGTGAACTTCTATTGGTTTCAAAGGAGGATAGAGATCCATTGGGGAAGGCTCGAAAGGTTATTCGATTCAAGGTTGACCCTCTGATGAGGACATCACCGGCATAGATATGACCATGTTAACCACTTCTAAACCAAAGGTGCAACCACTCTATATGGGGCTTATCATTGATGCATTTGATGAATTGGTGCTGCACCATAAAGTGTGTTTATTTTTATTTTCAGAATTACTTACATGGATCAAGGGAAGGTTTGATTGCATATGGAAAGCATGGAAGGTTAATGAAGTTGATTGGGGACCAAATCTAAGTATTCCTAAAGTCCTCCACCAGGCCACCACGTCACTTTTGGCCCAAGGAAAGAAGGAGTCCAAATTCAACACGTTTTGGAAGTTGGATTCGGACTGCAGGACAGTACCAACTTGCCACGGCTGCCACGACTTCATATGGACTCCGATTGGGGCATTCTTGGACTTCATGGAAAGCTTATCAAGTCTACTTTCAGATGGATCCAACCTCATGACGAAATTCCACCGGAGCTGAGCAGAATTGACAAAGAGACGTTCGGCCTTCCAGTCTTGGGCTGAAACCCTTGTATCTCGTGCAGCCCACTAGGGGCCCATTCTAGCTTAGGGTTTACACCCTCCCACGCCTCCTTGCTGTTGCCCATGTATAAATACATGTAGCAGCCGCCGGGATGAACTTGGGTTTTGTTTAGTTGTAAGTTTAGCCATTGCTACTTCCTTGTAGACGCGTGTGTCGACTAGACCATCCGTTCTACTTGTATCCAGAACCCCAATTCGTGTGTTATCAGATTCATCCTTTGGGCAAGGTCTGTGCGCTGTTTGCTTGTCCACTTGTTCTTGCTTGTTCTTCGATTTGCTTGCAGGTTCAAGGTTGTTCTTGGCATGGCAAGAACAGCAACAATTCGGAGCCGGTGTAACTGTCGCTAGGCGCAGCACCCCTGTGGTCGTTGTAGTCGGGCAGCACAATGTCGAATCCTCCAAATCGAGTTATCCCCAGTCACCAAAAGATCGGGACCCATCCAGCCTCTATCACCCTCGACGCGCCACGGCCACTATTTTGACCCCTTTTATGCAATTATGAACGGAACTTTCTCGATTCCAATGCAACTTATCCTTTTGGAGTTGACGTAACAAACTACGCGAGCCCCCTAATGAAGCCAACAGAAATACTATCCGAATACTAAAAAGAAAAGGCAATTTCATTATGGTGGTATACCAGCCGCCAGTTCTGGAACTTCCAGTTCCAATCGGAGCATATAGATCCGTAAATGGATTTGTATGTATAGCCACTTCAGTCGTGCTCGTTGTTTCTCGAATGGAAAAAAGTATCTTCTTTCTGGGAACATGCTAAACCTGAAATTCTTATGTTCGTGATTCTTCATCCACCGATGCAGAAAATCTTCCAGTTTTCCATTCTCATATGAGGCAGGAAAGTTTATGGGCAATAGGTCGGCACGAAGTGATTCATCATGTTCAAACATGAACCTTCCGCTCGTTGGGGATAGTTTATAAATCATCAAATTCCCACAAATGGAATGAGAAGTGGGTCCATGTAAATGATCGAGACGTCGCAAACAACAACGTTCCTTCCCCATATGGAGTTCGGAACCCAAAGGCAATCGTTGAGTGAATTGTATCTTATTCGTATTAGTTGACCTAAGCTGCACCATTATTGCAGGGGTGGGGCTCAACCTCTGAACCGTACGTGGGACGAGTTTCTACCTCATACAGCTCGGGCTGAAGACCGGGGAAGTTGAGGAGAGATGGGGAGACCCAACTGCTGCCGGTCAGGACGGATAGGAAAGGGGCAGGGATAAGCTTGTGAAGAAGCAAGCTTATTGCCCCATCCCCAAAAAACAAACCGACCCAGCAAGAAAACGTATGCGCTTTAGCAACAAAGCGCTCATCCCTTGCTTGTTGCTTTTCGTTCTTTCTATTCCATCCCAGTCCATTCCGGGATAGGCGGCTAATATAATATGTGCGGTAGTCGTCGTCTGACCAATCAGCTCGAACAGTAGACCGCTTGTGCCTGCCCATTCTGTCTTGCCCTAAATGGAATGGCTCTCTTATCTTAGTTACGCTATGCCTTGACCCGAGTCCCCACGTCCGCTTTTATCTGCCTGCAACCCGGCCAACACAACATTAGGGCCGTCCCCCCATTCTATGCTGACCCGGGCCGGGGCTCGCTTTTTGGGAAGCCCGTTCCCACCGCGCTCATGGCCCGGCTGTCCTGCCAGCGGTAGTGGGAATCTCCCGTTCCCTGGTCAAAAAGGGGTTGGTTGGATGCGGGATCTACTCCACGAGGAGTGGTACGGACGTAGATGATATCATCACGACCTCTCTTTGCGTACTGCTAGGGATGCTTAACGCCACTTCGCCAACTGGCATTACTTGCGCTTTCATGTCTCTTAGTGTGGTTAGCAGTGGGTGTTTCCGAGCAGCGAGGCTTACACTGAATGCGTTAATTCATCCAAAGTTCCTTACCCTTATGCACAAATTTTGGAATAAGCCATCTTCCTATCAAGGTTAAGGAGTCAACTAAGCATCTCAGCGGCGGGATTGAATACCCGGATTGAATCAAAGTTCACGCTGCCCGCCCTAAACAAATAGAATAGGAGGCGTGGACGGGCATGGGTCATATGCCCTGAACATCCAGCATGGTAGCATCCATTCATCCACGCTCCACATTCCTGAACGTCCAGCATGCCGCTCCATCCATTACAGTCTTGCAGGGAAGGTGGCCAGAGAATTGCATCTACGCTTCTTGGCCCTATAGTTGCAGACTACCAGAAAGAAATCAGGCCAAGATGTAACAAAAAGATTCAGAGATCTTGCCGCATCATTTGCGTAGTACACAATATATGCTCTTGCTAGTTGCTACAGACATGGCCTCATGGGCCTCCAACGATCTGAATATCTTCCACTGTTTTCAGAATTCCCATGATCCTGCCTGCATGTACATATAGTACTCTGACCCAACCACCTCTAGCTTCCATCCTCACCTCTTCCAGTCACCAAGTTGCAAAAAAATTCAGATAAAGAATGTTCATCCCTATCAGTTTGCACCAGAAAAGAAAAGGAGCTTCAGAGATCTTGCTGTAGTAGTACATAACTACAATTTGAGCAGAAAGCCCATATCTATTATCTATTTTTTAGAATTGAAATAGTCTATTTTTTGCTATTTTGTACTGTATAATTCCTTGGTTTATGGGATCATTTTCCCCGAGGGTTTCCAATCAATGGGGGCGTAGTATAGGTAGTTAGAGAGTATTGGCTCCCCTTGTTTGAATTCTTTTTACCCATTCTTTGAGAGTGATAGGTTTGATTTTTCCGTACCGTAATAGAAGAGCTCAGAAGAAAGACCTCATTATGTAAAAACACGACCATTCAAGCTAAAGATCAGAGGATCCGTAATATGACTCTCATAGACTTGCTAGGAAATAGACAATTTTGAATCGGCTTTTGCGCTAGGCTCAAACTTGAGTTATGAAGCCCTAGGCAAGCTCTTTGCCTATCAACTACACTTGCCGTATTGCTTAACAGCGTACTCTTTCCGCCTATAGACAAGTTCTATACTTAGCTTCCTTATTTGATTGGTCTTGTTCTCGGAACTTGTGCTTGAGGCTGACCTTCTCACTCCGATACTCACCGGGCAATAGATAGTCACCTAAGCCAAGAAAGTGGATGAAATTGAGAATAGAATGAGAATGGTCTTTCAGCTTTCATAGATCTTTCCTCTCAAAACAAAAAAAAGAGGTGTTACCTAATCCACTATATCCTTTGTTTAATACCGTGGTAACCTGGAATTTCAAACCTTTTTTCTACCCTCGCCACTTCTTTCGCTGACCCTATCCACCTCCTTTGCGGAATACCAGATCAAGAGATGAATTAGCGCATCACAGGGCTAAGTCGAAGCATGCCAGAACCTTCTTTAGTAGTGAGACATACCGACTAGCTCCTAACAAGGGCTTCAAGATCACAATAATGCCTGCCAAAACTTTCCTTGGGTACGAATGTCATCTTCAAAGCAGGTTTCTCTAGACACCTTGGAAAAGATCACTAACGAGCTCAATCTCAAAGTGTGAATGAAATTATCAATTTCATCCTCTTTATGAGCCTGAGATCATATGGGTCAACAATTCTCATTTCTTAGTTATAGAAAGCCCTTCTCAAGGAAGTGAGCCACTCAATCTGAGCCAGTAGATTATCATTCAGTTGTGCCGGTGCGCAAAGCAAGCATGCTTAGACAACGATGTCCAATCTTTGGTATGCCTATTAAGGGCTGACTCCGCTAGGCAAGAGGACTACTACTAGGATTATTCTATTACTAATTGATGACCTGGGGGGCTACTCTTCTTTATCTAGTTCAGCTACAGTGAGCTCTTCACTTGATAGAAGAGCGAGACATAGCGGAGGAAATGGTGCTTTGTCGATCCTAACTCCTTGCTTCGGAATGCGATTACCTGCTTTCTGCCTCACCTGTTGATTAAAAAATTCAACCAACTAGTTGGAGATGGCAGCTTCGAGCCCCACTTTTTATATCCAGTCGTGTGCCTGCCTTCTTGGATATGTTTATTTCGATGAGACCGCTCTGATCGGGATCTGACTCCACTAATGTAACCGTTTTCGTACCATGTTTTTCACCTAGGGCCTACGCTTTTTGAGTATATCCTATCTTCGTGCTGGAATGGTTTTTTTCCTCCCTGAGGTTGGACTACTGCACCTGTCAACTCTAGCATTCCCAAGGCATCGCATATCCGGAAGGGAGCACATACGATCAACTGTTATGGATTGACTTCTCCTGTTGCTTGATTCAAAACCTGTAACTCTTTTAGCATCTCAACATTGGCATGTGAACTCTTGAAAAGAAGAAACAAATTCTCAGGCATCTCCTTGCTTGCTTTTTCATTGACTGATTCTAGTAGCTGGCCTATTGAATAGAATAATAAAGATTAAGCGAAGTGAGCCTCAGTCCTTGCCGGAATACCTAACACAAGTCAAGTTAAGTGGAGATTCCTGGAATTGGCATCTGAATCCATCTAGCTGGGCACAAATCAAAACCTGGTGGTAGCTTCATTATCATGGAGCAACTCATCAGAAAAGGCTTTTCCCCCTCTAGTTGTTGTAGCTGGAAAGAAAGTATCAAGTTTGAAGGGAACATGCCTAGACTAGAACTTCTACTTATGTATGAAGGTGGATCTCCCAGTCGGTGGACTCCATTCTTTTGATTCCCCTCCTCTAACCTCTTTCAAGATAAAGCAAAAAGCTATTAGGAGGCTTGGGTCAAAGAGCTACTTCTTGACAAAAGAGCTACTTCAACAACTACTTATTCGGTCTGCTTTCGGTTTCAAGAAGAACTTCTTTAGTTAGAACTTTTGGGGCACGCACAAAGATCACATGAACTCAATGGTGTGCATAGAGTAACTAAAGAAGCACTAAAAGAAGGCAAGAGCATGCCTCACTCACTGAGCACAATGCCCTACCTACCATCTAGATTCTCAACGAATTGGATGCTCACCACATATTTAGTGTATGGGTGTATTGATGTGGACGAGGTGCCCGATCTTTTGATGAGACTGATAGCTATCAATTTATGGGTGGAGATGACCCTGGCAATCCGACTACAAACGCATGACGTCGCTTGCGCCTTATGCTGAAGCAACTCCGAGATGTTATTGACCCCGCTGGCGGCGAGATCAACCTGAACACGAAGTTCAATTCCCGCAAGCAATCGAAGAACTAGCAAGAATAGGACGTAGGCAATCTGATATTGAAATATGAATGAAGCATAAATTATATTGCGAACACAACGTTGGGATCCCGAAGCTGTCTTAACAGGTGGTCGTCTGACACAACTGAAGAACAAAAGTTTGCGCAATGGCTAAACCTAAACTCAATGAAATTCAAGTCGTAACAGGGGAGGCGGCGGCTCTTAAGTAGGGAGACGACCAAGGAGGGATGTCCCACACGCACACCTAGGGTTACAAGGCCCATGGGCCCAAGTGGGATGGCGCAGCACCCGTTTGACTCGGACTCAGGAACCAACGTGGATTGTTTTGATGATTGCGGCCAGCTCGGATGGAATTTAAGATGAGGTTGGATCCGTTGGAAAGTAGACTTCATAAGCTTTCCATGAAGTACAAGAACGCCCCAATCGGAGTCCATATGAAGTCGTGGCAGCCGTGGCAAGTTGGTACTATCCTGCAGTCCGAATCCAACTTCCAAAATGTGTTGAATTTGGACTCCTTCTTTCCTTGGGCCAAAAGTGACGTGGTGGCCTGGTGGAGGACTTTAGGAATACTTAGATTTGGTCCCCAATCAACTTCATTAACCTTCCATGCTTTCCATATGCAATCAAACCTTCCCTTGATCCATGTAAGTAATTCTGAAAATAAAAATAAACACACTTTATGGTGCAGCACCAATTCATCAAATGCATCAATGATAAGCCCCATATAGAGTGGTTGCACCTTTGGTTTAGAAGTGGTTAACATGGTCATATCTATGCCGGTGATGTCCTCATCATTCTCCCTTTCTTTACAACAAACCATCCTCGGTTTGACCTTTGCTATAGGATATGTTGTGGGTAGTAACAAAAAATTTTCTCCTTCTTGGAATTGAACCTGTTTCTTTAAAACAAAACTAGAGAAACTTGACATTATAGGATTAGCGTTAATGCAGTTCTCTACTTGATCATATTGTTTCACAACCAATGGAGATTTCAGTTTTGAACAAATATAAATTCGGTGTACCATATATTCTCCTTTACAATTATACTTGCCAATGAAGTGATATGTATGATTAGATAAGCATGTCAATTCAGAATATGCAAAAAGTCTCTCCTCCAAACAATTTAGATTACAGAGAATATCAAATTCAGTATAACCTAAAGTATTTAACGAAGACAACAATTTCAGTTCATCTTGTGCACAAGCAATTGGAACAAAAAGCATATCTTTAGCATATTTATATGGTTCACAAGAAAAAGTATCACACTTGTTCACTATTTGTGGCATAGGATTAAAAGAAGCATCATCACACAAATTGTCTTTATCACAAGGAACGGCAAGTAATTCATCTTGTGACAAAGGTAAATCAGCAACAGATTCCACTATTGGTTGCTCTTGACTAGCATGTAGAGTGGACAAATTTTGTACATTATGGGTCACATCATTCTTGCAAGTATTCACATATACTAGAATCTCCTTTTCAGCAATGAGAGCAAGACAAAATAAGTGGGAGATATGTCTATATGTTTCGTTAACAAGCAAGGTTTGAATTTCAGAATTGAGCCCTCTCATGAACCTACTCATAACATCTTCCATGCATTCATTTAACCCACCAAACATGATACAAATCTTAAAATCATGGTAGTATTGTTTCACAGTCCTACTACCCTGTTTTAGTTTCTCAAGTTTGTTAAGCAAATGATTTACATAATATGCAGGAATATATGCATCTCGAAAAAGCATTTTGAAATCATTCCAAGTTTGTGGAACTTTGTTGTGCCTACAAATATGTTTCCATTCATACCAAGCACCTTTTGTTAAAGCATTAGAGGCAGCAAAAACCATTTGATCTTCAGACATGTCATACTTATCAAATTCTGCATCTACCTTAAGCTCCCAATCAATGTATGCATGAGGGTCAAAATTTCCCTCAAAAGATGGTAGAGCACCACTGATCTCAGTTAGAATGTCATCATGTACCTCTAGTGGATGTGCTCCCATATGATGTCGAGGTCGTGAACATCCATGATGCAAGCTACCAGCTCCCATGTGTCTCTCCAAACCTGTCATGGTTAGTGGACAACAGCACAAATTCACAAGAAAATGTCCCTAACGAGTACTAGGGTATGGGGGTTCAAAAGTCGCTCACACTCAAACCTTTGTCGAATTCTTACCAATTCTTACCAAGCACACAGTGGTGATCGGCAACCAGCGACAACAATGGATCTGCGAAGATTAGATGGAGCGATTGCCAGGTGCAGCTCAGTCTGTCCGGTGTAGAAAGGTGTAGCTGGGAAGGCTCAAGTATGGTAGCAAGGAGTAGCAATAATCAAATCAGCAAGTGCAAGCTGAAAAATCGTTCAACGCCGGTTAATGCTGGTCCTAGGCTAGACCGTACTAGAGACGCGAGCCTAGAACACAAACGGGTACACCGCGCAGGAGTAGACTAGATGACGTTGTACACTGAGTTCAGGGGCTCGAAAAAAGATGCCGTCTGCACGGGGAGCCTTAGAAACACCTGTAGAAGGTTGCTGTTAATTTTGAGCAGATTCTGAGAAACTTAATTTTTCCTCGGTTTACAGGCCTGTTTTGAGGGCCTAAACGACGTTTTTTGGGGTCGAAGCTGCCGCGCGTGTGCCTGGAGGTTCACGCGGATCTGAAAACCCCTGATTTTCCAGACTTCCCGTTCTCTTTCCAACGAATCAAGAAACGCCTCAATCGGAGGTCGTATGCAAAAGTTACACTTTTTTCCCCTTTTTTTTCCTTTTTTTTCTTTCTTTTTTTTTTTACACACACCTCGCTGAAGTCCTAGATGTAGACGAAACCAACTAACTCTACGGTGAGACCAAAAACGTGACCAGAACTCGAAACTCTACAGGACTAAACGCTAAGACCAGCATAGGACACGACGATGCAACCGAAGATTCAACAATGCAAAGTACTGAAAAGACAAATTGCGAGGCTCAAAGTTCAATTCCTGCAAGCAATCGAAGAACTAGCAAGAATAGGACGTAGGCAATCTGATATTGCGAATAGGAATGAAGCATAAATTGTATGGTGAATCAATAAATTAGGATCACGAAGCTGTCTTGACAGGTGGTTGTCCGACACAACTGAAGAACAGAAGTTTGCACAAGGGCTAAACCTAAACTCAACGAAATCCAAGTCGTAACAAGGGAGGCGGCAGCTCTTAAATAGGGATACGACCAGGGAGGGACGTCCGCCTAGGGTTACAAGGCCCATGGGCCCAAGTGGGGATGGCGCAGCACCCGTTTGACTCGGACTCAGGAACCAATGTGGATTGTTTTGATGATTGCGGCCAGCTCGGATGGAATTTGAAGATGAGGTTAGATCCGTTGGAAAGTAGACTTCATAAGCTTTCCATGAAGTACAAGAACACCCCAATCGGAGTCCATATGCCGGCGTTGGGGACGCTGACGTGCCACCTAGAAGTGAAACTCCCCCTACCTGGCGCGCCAGCTGTCGGAGGAGTGAACTCCAACCGCGGGGAGTGTGGGGACCCCCCTTTGAGGTTTGGCCAGGGGAGTTGTTCACAGGACGGCTGCGGCGTCTGGTCGATGGCACGCAAGGGAGACAGAAGAAGTAGACAGGTTCGGGCCGCGCGGACGAGTAATACCCTACTCCTGTGTGTATCTACTATGTGGGATGGTGAATGCGGTTTGTTCTTACAAGATCTTGTTGAGGGGTGCTCGGGAGCTAGTCCTAACTTGGGAACTCAGTCTTTCTAAAAGCTGAACTCAAGCCTCTGGAACCCTAACTCTAACATTCCGAACCCCCTTCTTGCTGGCATGGATCCTCCTTTGATAGTCTAAGGGGAGTCCACAATGCCCAGCACACATGCCAAGAGAAAGCTTTTCTAGGTACGATATGTCTTGTCGTACACGTCCGCCTGCTGAGCCACGCCGAAGTTGGTTCGGCACATCTGGTCGTCACGTTGCTCGGCTGCTACGGGCGGCTAGGTCATGAAGATGTGACAGCGCACGCCATCGCTGCCAGAGCGTGGAAAAATGAAGCCCTCTTAGTCAAATATGTCTGACTGCACAAGGAGCGGGCCCACAGAGGGCCATCATGAGAGACCATGCATGTCCGAGCGAACGACGGGCGCGACACGACCCGTCGCCTCGTCATTAATGCGGGTAGTTGGGGAGCTGACCCGCTCGGGTCAGGCTCGTGCACGCGGAGGTCGAGCCCTCCGCGCGCACGAGGCGCCGAGTTCCTCGGGGACCGAGGTTGTGAGTCCCGGGCTCGGGAAGCGCATCCCGGGCCTGGGAATGATCTGGTAATGTGCCCCAGGGAATGGGACCCAGGACCGAGCCAGTGGGTCCCAGAACCGAGGGGCGAGACCCAGGTGGATGCGAGCGGTCGTCACGACGCGCCCGGGGAAGGCGCACCAGGGCCCGGGGAGTGCCTGGTGGCCGCTCCCCCGACGCCGCCACAGCTGGGCGAGGCCACCGACGATGTGAGCGAGATGAAGAAGATCAACTACTGCATGGTCCAGCCACAGCACGGCTCCCCCGTGGCGCTGCTCCGGTCCACCACGCCAGCAAGGAACCGTCCAGGTCCGCCATGCCGTTGCGTGCGTCGACGCCCGTCTCGCGGAGCCCCATATCATCGCGGCCGTCGACGCCCGGCAGGCAGCGGCGGCGACACGATGGGCCCGTGGGCGTCACCGCCATCGAGGCCATGACAGCCGAGCCGGCGGCGGAAGGCAGTGTTAGCGGCAGCGGCGGCAGTGGCGGTGGCTATGCGGTGGACGAGAGTAGCGGCGGGTTTGGCAACCATGCGGCGAGCACGACGACCGCGCTGGAGTCCCGTGCCGCAGCCTGGGATGAGGCCGAGCGGGCTAAATTCACAGTGAGGTGCGAATGGATCTGCTCCTGTTTCGATTGTTTGACTGTTTTGTTCAGATCTGCCAGATGTGATTCCACCTCTTCTCTAATTTCAGATACAAGACATGCATTCCTCCATTTTGCGAAGCAACAGTAGTACGGCCAACATAAAAGTGCATACATGCATTCCTTCATTTTGCGTGGCAAGAGTAGAATAGCCCATTTTCACCAGCCGTTTGGGTTTGCCAGCCAACGTTATTTTCGCTAGCCGTCCACGCGGGGGGCATGTTCGATGCGATCATACCAACACTAAAGCACCGGATCCCATCAGAACTCCGAAGTTAAGCGTGCTTGGGCGAGAGTAGTACTAGGATGGGTGACCTCCTAGGAAGTCCTCCTGTTGCATCCCAGACTTTTGCCGTTTCCATCGCTTGTTTTGTCCCTTTCAGCCCCGTTCGTTGCACGTCACTCGTTTTGTCCCTTTCAGCCCCGTTTGTTGCACGGTTTGGCCTATTTTCGCCGGTCGTCCTCGCGGGGGGCGAAGATAAGGGGAGAGGCGGCGCGGGGCATGCTAGATGCAATTATACTAGCACTAAAGCACTGGATCCCATCAGAACTCCAAGAAGTTAAGCGTGCTTGGGCGAGAGTAGTACTACGATGGGTGACCTCCTGGGAAGTCCTCGTGTTGCATCCCTAACTTTTGCTGTTTTCGTCGCTCGTTTTGTCCCTTTCAGCCCCGTTTGTTGCACGTCGCTCGTTTTGTCCCTTTCAGCCACGTTCGTTGCACGGTTTGGCTTATATTCGCCGGCCGTCCTTGCGGGGGGCGAAGATAAGGGGAGAGGCAGCGCGGGGCATGTTGGATGCGATCATACCAACACTAAGGCACCGGATCCCATCAGAACTCCGAAGTTAAGCATTGCTTGGGCGAGAGTAGTACTAGGACGGGTGACCTCCTCGGAAGTCCTCGTGTTGCATCCAAGACTTTTGCCGTTTCCGTCGCTCGTTTTGTCCCTTTCAGCCCCGTTCGTTGCACGGTTTGGCCCATTTTCGCCGGCCGTCCTCGCGGGGGGCGAAGATAAGGGGAGAGGCGGCGTAGGACATGTTAGATGCGATCATACCAGAACTAAAGCACCGGATCCCATCAGAACTCAGAAACAGCCTCGTTCGTTGCACGTCGCTCGTTTTGTCCCTTTCAGCCCCGTTCGTTGCACGGTTTGGCCCATTATCGCCGGCCGTCCTCGCGGGGGGCGAAGATGAGGGGAGAGGCGGCGCGGGGCATGTTGGATGCGATCATACCAGCACTAAAGCACCGGATCCCATCAGAACTCCGAAGTTAAGTGTGCTTGGGCGAGGGTAGTACTAGGATGGGTGACCTCCCAGGGATCATTTTGTCCCATTCAGCCGTGCACGCTTGGGCGAGGGTAGTACTGGGATGGGTGACCTCCCGGGGATCGTTTTGTCCCATTCAGCCCCGTTCGTTGCACGGTTCGGCCCATTTTTGCCGGCCGTCCTCATGGGGGGCGAAGATAAGTGGAGAGCCGGCGCGGGGCATGTTGGATGCGATTATACCAGCACTAAAGCACAGGATCCCATCAGAAGTCCGAAGTTAAGCGTGCTTGGGCGAGGAAAGTACTAGGATGGGTGACCTCGTGGGGAAGTCCTCGTGTTGCATCCTAGACTTTTGCCGTTTCCGTTGCTCGTTTTGTCCCTTTTAGCCCCGTTCGTTGCACGTCGCTCGTTTTGTCCCTTTCAGCCCCGTTCGTTGCACGGTTTGGCCCTTTTCTGCCGGCCGTCCTCGCGGGGGGCGAAGATAATGGGAGAGGCGGCGCGGGGCATGTTGGATGCGATCATACCAGCACTAAAGCACCGGATCCCATCAAAACTCTGAAGTTAAGCATGCTTGGGCGAGAGTAGTACTAGGATGGGTGACCTCCTCGGAAGTCCTCGTGTTGCATCCTAGACTTTTGCCGTTTCCGTCGCTCGTTTTGTCCGTTTCAGCCCCGTTCGCTGCACGTCGCTCGTTTTGTCGCTTTCAGCCCCGTTTGTTGCACGGTTTGGCCCATTTTTGCCGGCCGTCCTCGTGGGGGGCGAAGATAAGGGGAGACGCGGCGTAGGACATGTTGGATGCGATCATACCAGAACTAAAGCACCGGATCCCATCAGAACTCCGAAACAGCCCCGTTCGTTGCACGTCGCTCGTTTTGTCCCTTTCAGCCCCGTTCGTTGCACGGTTTGGCCCATTATCGCCGGCCGTCCTCGCGGGGGGCGAAGATAAGGGGAGAGGCGGTGCGGGGCATGTTGGATGCGATCATACCAGCACTAAAGCACCGGATCCCATAAGAACTCCGAAGTTAATCGTGCTTGGGCGAGGGTAGTACTAGGATGGTTGACCTCCTGGGAAGTCCTCGTGTTGCATCCCAGACTTTTGCCTCTTTCGTCGCTCGTTTTGTCCCTTTCAGCCCCATTCGTTGCACGTTGCTCGTTTTTTCCCTTTCAGCCCCGTTCGTTGAACGGTTTGGCCCATTTTCGCTGGCCGTCCTCGAGGGGGGAGCACCGGATACCATCAGAACTCCGAAGTTAAGCGTGCTTAGGCGAGAGTAGTACTAGGATGGGTGACCTCTTGGGAAGTCCTCGTGTTGCATCCCAGACTTTTGTCGTTTCCATCGCTCGTTTTGTCCCTTTCAGCCCCGTTCGTTGCACGTCGCTCTTTTTGTCCCATTCAGCCCCATTCGTTGCACGGTTCGGCCCATTTTCGCCGGCCGTCCTCGCGGGGGGCGAAGATAAGGGGAGAGGCGGCGCGGGGCATGTTGGATGCGATCATACCTGCACTAAAACACCGGATCCCATTAGAACTCCAAAGTTAAGCGTGCTTGGGCGAGGGTAGTACTAGGGTGTGTGACCTCCTGGGAAGTCCTTGTGTTGCATCCAAGACTTTTGCCGTTTCCATCGCTCCGTTTGTCCCTTTCAGCCCCGTTCGTTGCACGTCGCTCGTTTTGTCCCTTTCAGCCCCGTTCATTGCACGTCGTGGTTTGGGCCATTTTCGCCGGCTGTCCTCGCGGGGGGAGCACCAGATCCCATCAGAACTCTGAAGTTAAGCATGCTTGGGCGAGAGTAGTACTAGGATGGGTGACCTCCTGGGAAGTCCGCGGGTTGCATCCTAGACTTTTACCGTTTCCGTCGCTCGTTTTGTCCCTTTCAGCCCCGTTCGTTGCACGTCGCACATTTTGTCCCTTTCAGCCCCGTTCGTGGCACGGTTTGGCCCCTTTTCGCCGGCCGTCCTCACGGGGGGCGAAGATAAGGGGAGAGGCGGCGCGGGGCATGTTGGATGCGATCATGCCAGCACTAAAGCACCGGATCCCATCAGAACTCTGAAGTTAAGCATGCTTGGGCGAGGGTAGTACTAGGATGGGTGACCTCCTGGGAAGTCCTCGTGTTGCATCCTAGACTTTGGCCGTTTTCGACGTTCATTTTGTCCCTTTCAGCACCGTTCGCTGCACAGTTTGGTACATTTTCGGCGGCCGTCCTCGCGGCGGGCGAAGATAAAGGGAGAGGCGGCGCGGGGCAAGTTGGATGCGATGCTTGGGCGAGGGTAGTACTAGGATGGGTGACCTCCTGGGAAGTCCTCGTGTTGCATCTGAGACTTTCGCCTTTTCCGTCGCTCGTTTTGTCCCTTTCAGCCCCGTTCGTTGCCGGTTTGGCCCATTTTCGCCGGCTGTCCTCGCGGGGGGCGAAGATAAGGGGAGAGGCGGCGTGTGGCATATTGGATGCGATGATACCAGCACTAAAGCACTCGATCCCATCAGAACTCTGAAGTTAAGTGTGCTTGGGCGAGAGTAGTACTAGGATGGGTGACCTCCTGTGAAGTCCTCGGGGTGCATCCCAGACTTTTGCCGTTTCCGTTGCTCGTTTGGTCCCTTTCAGCCCCGTTCGTTGCACGGTTTGGCCCATTTTCGCCGGCCGTCCTCGCGGGGGCGAAGATAAGGGGAGAGTAGTACTAGGATGGGTGACCTCCTGGGAAGTCCTCGTGTTGCAACCCAGACTTTTGCCGTTTCCGTCGCTCGTTTTGTCCCTTTCAGCCCCGTTCGTTGCACGTCTCTCGTTTTGTCCCTTTCATCCCTATTCGTTGCACGGTTTGGCCCATTTTCGCTGGCCGTCCTTGTGGGGGGCGAAGATAAGGGGAGAGGCGGCGCGGGGCATCTTTGATGCGATCATACTAGCACTAAAGCACCAGATCCCATCAGAACTCCAAAGTTAAGCGTGCTTGGGCGAGAGTAGTACTAGGACGGGCGACCTCCTGGAAAGTCCTTGTGTTGCATCCCTGACTTTTGTCTTTTCCGTCGCTTGTTTTGTCCCTTTTAGCCCTGTTCGTTGCACGGTTTGGCCCATTTTCACCGGCCGTCCTCGCGGGGGGCGAAGATTAGGGGAGAGGCGGCGCGACACATGTTGGATGCGATCACACCAGCACTAAAGCATCGGATCCCATCAGAACTCTGAAGTTAAGCGTGCTTGGGCGAGAGCAGTACTAGGATGGGTGACCTCCTGGGAAGTCCTTCTGTTGCATCCTAGACTTTTGCCGTTTCCGTCGCTTGTTTTGTCCCTTTTAGCCCCGTTCGTTGCACGGTTTGGCCCATTTTCGCTGGCCGTCCTCGCGGGGGGTGAAGATAAGTAGAGTGGTGGCGCGAGGCACGTTGGATGTGATCATACCAGCACTAACATGCTGGATCCCATCAGAACTTCAAAGTTAAGCGTGCTTGGGCGAGAGTAGTACTAGGATGGGTGACCTCTTGGGATGTCCTCATGTTGCATCCCTGACTTTTGCCGTTTCCGTCGCTTGTTTTGTCCCTTTTAGCCCTGTTCGTTGCACGGTTTGGCCCATTTTCACCGGCCGTCCTCGCGGGGGCGAAGATTAGGGGGCGGCGGCGCAGGGCATGTTGGATGCGATCATACCAGCACTAAAGCCCCGGATCCCATAAGAACTCTAAAGTTAAGCTTGCTTGGGCGAGAGTAGTACTAGGATGGGTGACCTCCTGGGAAGTCCTTGTGTTGCATCCCTGACTTTGGCCGTTTCTGTGGCTCATTTTGTCCCTTTTAGCCCCGTTTGTTGCACGGTTTGGCCTATTTTCGCCGGCCGTCCTCGCGGGGGGCGAAGATAAGGGGAGCGGCGACATGTTGGATGCGATCATACCAGCACTAAAGCACCGTATCTCATCAGAACTCTAGAATTAAGCGTGCTTGGGCGAGAGTAGTACTAGGATGGGTGACCTCCTGGGATGTCCTCGTGTTGCATCCCTGACTTTTGCCGTTTCCGATGCTCGTTTTATCCCTTTCAGCCCCGTTCGTTGCACGGTTTGGCCTATTTTTGCCGGCCGTCCTCGCGGGGGGTGAAGATAAGGGGAGCGGCGGCGCGGGGCATGTTGGATGCGATCATACCAGCACTAAAGCACTGGATCCCATTAGAACTCCGAAGTTACCCGGGAAGTCCTCGTGTTGCATCCCTGACTTTTGCCGTTTCCTTCGCTCATTTTGTCCCTTTCAGCCCTAGCTCTAACCCCTCGGCGGGAAACCAGCATCCGTCGGCCAAGCCCACTCAGTACGGCTCGGGTTGCCTGGCGCTCTCCCCAGACCTTCAACGGGTGTGCTAGCCGGCCAAGTTTCGGCCCTGCTTGCCGGAGAAATATGACGGCTCCATCGACCCCACAGAGTACCTGCAGATCTACGCCACCGCCATCCAGGCGGCCGGCGACGATGAGAAGGTGATGGCGAACTACTTCCCCGTCGCCCTTAAAGCCCCGGCTCGGTCCTGGATGATGAACCTCCCCGAGGGTTCGATCTACTCGTGGGAGAACCTCTGCCACCAGTTCGTGGCGAACTTCCAGGGCACTTTTCCACGCCCTGGGACCAACGCGGATCTCCACGCCCTACGTCAGGGCAGGGACGAGTCGCTGAGGCGTTTTCTGCAGCACTTCAGCCAGGTCCGCAACACCATCCCCCACATCGCTCACCACGCGGTTATTCACGCGTTTTGCTCGAGCGTGCGCGACAAGCGCATGCTCGAGAAGCTGGGCACCCGCGACATCCAAACCACGGCCCAGCTGTTTAGCCTCACCGACCTCTGCACCAGCAAGGAGGAGGCCCGAGCGTGGAATAAGCCATGCCCTGAGGCCCCTGACCAGGGCCCTGGAGAAGACAGCGAGCCCTCACGTTCCGCATCACGACGGAACAGGAGGAAGCGCCAGAAGGACAAGGAGGCCGCCGAAAACATCGCCTTGGCAGCTACGGGCAGCCCTCGGGGTGACATTGCCCGCGGGGACGGTAACGGCGGCAAGCGGCAAAAGGCCGCACGTGCGCCGCCGCCACCGGTAGCGGGCCGGAAGTGGTGCTCCGTCCACGAGATGGACTGGCATGACCTTACGGAGTGCCGCGCCGTCCAAAACTTGGCCGAGTACGTCAAGAAGTCCTAGCAGGAGCGGCAGCAAGCCAAGCCCGCTCCCGAACTGGAGCGATCTCTCGAGTTCCAAGAACCCGAGAACGTCCTGGCCACCCTCGATGGCGGGGCGCATGCCCACTCCTCGCGCCATGGCTTCAAGGCCATGAAGCGCGAGTTGCTGGCCGTGACCTCGGGCCCAGCGGTGGCCCGGAGGCTGAAGTGGTTGGACACCCCAATCACCTTCGGCCCCAAGGACTATCCGGCCCGGGTACCCGGGGAGGGGCAGCTTGCCCTGGCTGTTTCCCCCACCATATGCAATGTGAAGGTGGGTCGCGTCCTCGTCGACGGGGGCGCCGCCCTCAACATCCTCTCCCTTGAGGTCTTCGAGAAGATCAAGGCCCCGGGGACGAATCTCGCACCCTCGTTGCCCATCATTGGGATTACGAAGGGCCTCACTTGGCCCCTCGGCCAGGTCTCGTTGCCCGTCATCTTCGGTGACCAGGGCAACTTCCGCACTGAGCGCATCGTATTCAACGTCGCCGAGTGCAACCTCCCAAACAACGCTGTTCTCGGGCGCCCCGCGTTGGTGAGATTCATGGCGGTTACGCACTATCGTACCTACCCATGAAGCTCCCGGGCCCCGTGGGCCCGATCACAGTTCTTGGGGATGTGAAGGCCGCCCCTTCGTGCGCCGAGCAGCGCGCGGCCGACATCGCCCCAGTAGTTCCTGATGCGGCGGGCGGCGCGGGGCCCTCGCTCCCCCATGCCGCCAAGCCGCGCATCGTCGCCAGCAACGCAGAGCTCATCAAGGAGGTCGCCCTCGGCGATGACCCGTCCCGAACCGTCAAAATTGGCGGTTCGCTGGACGACACATAGGAAAGCACGCTCATCGCCTTCCTTCGGGCAAGCTCCGACGTTTTCGCCTGGCGAGCGTCGGACATGCCCGGGGTCCCCAGGGGGGTGATTGAGCATCGCTTGGCTATCCGCGCGGGCTCACGCCCGGTGCGGCAAAAGGTGCGACGGCAGGCCCCGGAGCGCCAGGCTTTCATCCGCGAAGAGATCAACAAGCTTCTCGTAGCCGGCTTCGTCCGCGAGGTCGTCCACCCTGAGTGGCTGGCCAGCCCAGTCATCGTCCCCAAGTCCAACGGGAAGCTACGCATGTGCATAGACTACACCGACCTCAATAAGGCTTGCCCCAAAGACCCATTCCCTCTGCCCCGCATAGACCAGATAGTCGACTCCACGGCGGGGTGCGACCTTTTGTGTTTTATTGATGCTTACTCAGGTTATTATCAGATCCGAATGGCGGAGGAGGATGAGGAAAAACTTCTTTCATTACCCCCCAGGGGGCTTATTGCTATGTTCGCATGCCTTTTGGGTTGAAAAATGCTGGTCCCACATTTCAGCGTGCTGTCCGTATAACATTTAAATCGCAGCTAGGTTGCAACATGGAGGCCTACGTCAACGATTTGGTGCTAAAGTCGCGCGACTGCGCCACTTTGCTCCATGACTTGGCCGAGACATTCAGCAATCTACGATTCACGAGCATGAAGCTGAACCCGGACAAGTGCGTTTTCGGGGTCCCGGCCGGCAAGCTCCTCGGGTTCCTCATGTCCAGCTGTGGCATTGAGGCGAACTTGGAAAAGATAGCAGCCATCGACCGCATGTCCCTTCAGCCCCGTTCGTTGCACGGTATGGCCTATTTTCGCCGGCCATCCTCGCGGGGGGCGAAGATAAGGGGAGCGGCGCGGGGCATGTTGGATGCGACATACCAGTACTAAAGCACCGGATCCCATCAGAACTTTTGCCATTTCCATCGCTCGTTTTGTCCTCACGGTATGGCCCATTTTCACCGGCCATCCTCGTGGGGGGGCGAAGATAAGGGGAGCGGCTGTCACAGCCCTAGAATTAATTTTAGGTAATTAGTGTTATGCCCTACTATCATTAGAGTGCACAACTTAAATGTTTGCACTGTCACTTCATGCAAGTTAAAGTTTGCAATATTTAAACCCTCAATAATTAAATCCTAAGTCGGCAAAAACAAAACACTACTAAAAAGTGCATCAAATTGAACTGAAGTGTATATGGGAGATAATTGGCCCATTTTCGTCGGCCGTCCTCGCGGGGGGCGAAGATAAGGGGAGCGGCGGCACGGGGCATGTTGGATGCGATCATACCAGCAATAAAGCATCGGATCCCATCAGAACTCCGAAGTTAAGCGTGCTTGGGCGAGAGTAGTACTAGGATGGGTGACCTCCTGGGAAGTCCTCGTCTTGCATCCCTGACTTTTTGCCGTTTCCGTCGCTCGTTTTGTCCTTTTCAGTCCCATTGCACGGTATGGCCCATTTTTGCCGGCCGTCCTCGCGGGGGGCGAAGATAAGGGGAGCGGTGACGCGGGGCATGTTGGATGCGATCATACCAGCACTAAAGCACTGAATCCCATCAGAACTTTTGCCGTTTCCGTCGCTCGTTTTGTCCTTTTCAGCCCCGTTGCACGGTTTGGCCCATTTTCGCCGGCCGTCCTCGCGGGGGGCGAAGAGAAGGCGCGGGGCATGTTGGATGCGATCATACCAGCACTAAAGCACCGGATCCAATCAGAACTTTTGCCATTTCCGTCGCTCGTTTTGTCCTTTTCAGCCCCGCTCGTTTTGTCCTTTTCAGCCCCGTTGCATGGTATGGCCCATTTTCGCCGGCCGTCCTCGCGGGGGGTGAAGATAAGGGGAGCGGCAGCGCGAGGCATTTTGGATGTGATCATACCAGCACTAAAGCACCGGATCCCATCAGAACTCTGTAACGCCCCGGTTTCCAGGCCGTTAAAAACTATTTTCGTAAAAGCCGTAATTTCAAAAACTTTTGGTTCTTTGTGTGTGCTTAAGGACTAAGTGCCACAGATCTCAGTCTAAACCTCCTTGAAACCCTAAATCCTCAATCCCAATCTCTCTCCTAAAATCTGGGACTCGAATTCTGCAATTTGATTGTCTCTCTCAAACTTCCTCTAAAAAATTCCCAATCAAAATCCCCTTCGAATCCCTTATGAAGACTTTGATCAAAATGTTCTTGTTTCACTCCTCCCAAAATTTCTCTGCTCGCGGGTTCGAGTTTTGCAATTCGAAGCCCTCCAATAAAACCCTTTGGAAATCGCCCTTGAAGCTCTCTATTTAAAATTCCCTTATCTTGTTCCTTTCGAAAACTCTCAAAAAGACCCAATAGTTTAAATCCCAAAAGTGAAATCAAATCTGAAATTAAATCTCCGAATTATCCCTTCCAAAAAGCCCTCCTAAGATCCCTCTCTCATATATACATATATGTATAAATATATGTGTATATGTATATATGAGTCCATCTCAAAATTCTCTCAAAATTAATTCCTGAGAATATTGTAAAATCAAAATACCAAATTCCAAATCCAACACCCTTGCAACTTTCAAAAAAAAATTCTCTTCAAATATCAGCTCCAGAACCTCTACAAATTTCCCAGAATTTTTACAAAAATCCAGAATCCCATATGAACTAATTTCCAAATTCAAAACCTTCAAAACCTTTTAAATCAGCCCCTGGAAAAAAATGTGAAAACCTACTGTGCTCGCCGGGCCGCACTCCCTCCCTCTCGGCCCATCCCTGTTCCCCATCTGCGTGGCCTGCTCGGCCCAGGCGCACGCGCGCGTGGATTTTATGTCCGCTGGCCTCGCGCGTTAGCCGCTCGCTGCTCCGCTCGCTCCTCAGCTGCTCGATGCCCACACGCGGGCGGCCTGGATCGTGTCTGCCGCCCGGTCCCGCTCGACAGCCGAGCACTGTGCTTCGTCTTCCTCGCCTCAGCCTGCCTCTCTCTCTCTCTTCTCTGGTTCCCTCCCGAATCTTCTCTCTGTACCTGCTCGGCTCGCATCCATCAATCACCCCGCCGCTCGCGCACGGCGCGAGGTACTCCGCCATCATCACCCCGCCGCTCGTCACACGGCACGAGGCGCGCTTCACCATCACCACCTCGAGCCCAGAGACAAGGCACTGGCCGCCGTTGCATTTCTCAGCGCCGAGCCCCGGAGGTCAACGTGCACGCCAGGTCACCTCATCCCGTCGCTTCACCGCTCCCGCCGCATTCCGTTTTTCCCCTCTAGAGCGCGTGACACGAGCCACAGCGTCCGACGCCATTAATGCACCTCGCCGGCCGAGCTCGAGCTCATCTCTACCTCCACCGCTTCAACCCGCTGTCGGCTAACGCTAGAGCTTCCCTATAAATAGGGCACCACTCCCCTACCTCCGGCCGCAAAAAGAGCAAGCCGAACAAGCTCGCCACCGAGTGCCTCTCTCCGCCACCTCTGACCGAGCTCCCCTCGCCTCCACAGACCCTCACCAGCTAATCCACCGCCCCCACCGAGTTCCCCTAATCACAAGGAAGCTTCACCGCCCTTCCCCGCTGCCGATTAGCCCTTAAAAAAAACGCCCAATTTTCCCTCCGCCATCCGCCGTCGCCGCCGCTTCGTTACTTGTCGTTGCAGGAGGTAAAACACAAATTAAACCCATCCCCTAGCTTCCTAGCATAATACCGCACTCGAACCACCCCATCCCGAGCCAATCCACCGCTAATTTGGTCACCGGCGATGAGCTCCCCTCTCCGCCGCCGTCGCTAGTTCGGGATGGCCATCGCCGGCTATCTTCCGCCACCTAGCTATCCAATTGGAGCCGTTCATGTAGTTCCCCGTCTCCTCCGCTCTCTACCCATTGAAAGTGCATCTAGGCCCCTAAGTGGGTTTTGGTGAGTTGAATGACAAAACGATTAAAGGACTAACTTGTTTGCTAAGTGTTGAGCAGGGATTTATTCTTATGATTATATTGTGATATTATTGGCTCGTAAGAATATGCAGTGTTGATGGTCTCATGTTTGGAAAGCATTGGACAAATCATAATACATGGATTTTATTGGGTCTTTATTGTTGATGTGAAGCAAAGCATAGCTTAAAGTCGACGAGAGTGTGTGAAGATGTCAAGCAAAGGGACAAGTAACGAGGGACTAAGCAAGGGAGAACCAAGTGATGACTTGGGACTAGTAACCCATGCTAGGGTGAAGTGAACGTGTGCTTGGAGTATACCTCGAGTCTTATCTAGCGAAGCAATGCAAAGCATCGAATCTTTGTTGGATCATTTGATGAAGTGGCTTATAGATGGATGATGGTATGTCAATCATATTTGTTGAAAGGTCCTAAGTCACTAGCTCAAGATGGATATGCTCAGTGGTTGTTCAATGTTGAAATACCTCAAGTTGAGAATGATCAAGTATTGGCATGTTGAAGACATACAAGCTCAAGTGGATAAAATATTGTAAATGTTTAAATCTTGAGTATAGGAATGCCGTACTATCAAGAGGGATGCAACATTGACTGCATGGAAACACCAAAAGTGCTCATAGGACAACCCATGTGAGAGAACCTTGAGAGTTGAGTGTGCTGACCAGAGCAAAACAGGTCTGGCTGGTTTTCTCTGAGTCAGCCCTAACGGCTAGTTGGTATGAAAAACCGGCCTGGCCGGTTTTTGGAACTGGCCTGACCGGTTTTCCTCTGACAGTAACGGCTAGTTTTTGGTGAGTGGGTATTTATACCCTTTGGCCCTCTCCTTTGAGGGCTGCTGGTTGATTCTGGTTCTTGTACATTCTAAAGGGTTGCTAACACCAGCAAGGCTCTCCCCAACCTCTCTTTGTGAGATAGGCTTGATTTGGTTGAAATCTTTGAGTTGGGTTGAGAGAGAGTTTGTATGTGAGCTTTAGAGAGCAATCCATAGTCTTGAGCACTTGAAGGTGAAGTCTCGCAGCTCGAGAAGCATTTGTTACTCTTGGAGGTAAAGCCTCCTAGACGGCTAGGCGTCGCCGGTGAGCTCCTAAGTTTGTGGTGAGCCACGGATCATTTGTGCAGGTTTGATCTTGCCTCCGGAAGGGAAAAGATCGCCTTAGTGGAATCGGGGACATAGCTTGACCTTGGGGTCACGAAAAGCTTCCTCAACGGAGACGTAGGGTTCACGGTGGTGAATTCGAACTTCGGTAAACAAACCCCTTGTGTCTCCACTGCGGTTTGTCTCACATTTGATCTCTAGCACATTTACTTTGCTTCCGCTCGATCTACTTTGGTGTGCTTGTATTGTGTGCAGGACTAAGTGAACCTGCTGTGCTACATCAGCAAAGGCACATCTTCAAGTTTGGTTTGTGCTAGAACCCATCAAGGGGGTGTATTTTACTTGTGTAGGTTCTGCAGCAGGAAAACCGGCCTGACCTATTTGAGAAACCGGCCTAGCCGGTTTTGAGCCTTCTCTCTAAAACCGGCCTGACCTATTTGGGAAACCGGCCTGGCCGGTTTTGGTACTGACTTTAGATTAAGTTTTGATAATTGCAGAATTTGCCTATTCACCCCCCCCCCTCTAGGCGACATCTCGGTCCTTTCAATTGGTATCAGAGCAAGGACTCACATCCAAGCTTAACCGCCGTGAGAAAAGATGTCGACTCCATATGAGGTAACGTTTGAGCCACTCAAGCGGGATGGCTCAAACTATAATGATTGGTCTCTTCATGTACTTAATGCTTTTAATTCTATGGGTCCCCATGTTGAGCAAATTGTAGATGTAAGCATTTGTCCTCCAAATCTTAATTCGTACAATTTACCCAACCTAACCGAAGAGGAGGAAAAATGGGTGCAACTCAATGCTTGTGTTACAAGTTTTTTGTATAGTGTTGTGAACAGGGACCTACTTGATATCATCTGTGATAAGGAAGAGATTTGTGAAGATGCACATCTCATTTGGACACTTCTTGCGAAGATGTATGCAATGCCCAAATGTGATGATCAAGTGGAAGAAGAGGAAGAGTCACTTGAGGAGTGCTCCACCTCATCAACACCTTTCTGTGAGCCTCTTGTGACATCTTCCGAGAAGCAAGATGACCAGAAAAGCCAAGATTCGGTTTCACTGCTGAAACCGGTCTGGCCGGTTTCCCAAACCGGTCTGACCGGTTCTGGCAGGGAAAATGGGCCGAACTGCAAGAAAAGCCGGAGACAACGAGAAAGAGTCATGCAAACATCAGCAAGGTTTTCATCTTCAAGTGATAAGGATCCCAAGTGCTTCATGGCTGAGAATAAAAGAAAAACCATGGAAGATGAAATTCAAAGGGTTGGAACTATCAAGGCTCTAACCGAGGAGCTTGAAAGGCTTAAGCTCTTTAATGCTTCCTTGGTCAGCGATTATAATGTTTTATCTGAAAAATACTCTTGTGCCACTAACCATCTTGTGAGTGTAGCATTCTTGGACCAAGAAAATCGAGATCTCAAGGGCCAACTTGAAAAACTCACTAGAGAGCATGTGACTTTGCAAGCCAAGCATGTAAAGCTCGAGTGCTTGCATAATGAGCTCGTCGACTCACATGCTTTGCTAGAGGTAACACATGAGGTTTTGGTAACTTCGGTAAAATTCTATGAACCTCATGTGAACACTTACATGTGCTCTCAAGTTAATACATCCTTATGTGGTGCTAACTCTAGTGGCTATCAAGAAAAATATTCTTGTGTTGAGAATTCTCTTGTAGAGCCTTGTGACGACTTTCTTGCTCAAGAAAATGAAGATTTAATGCAAGAGGTTGAAAGGCTCAAAAAGGACTTGATGAAGTTAAAGGGAAAGGGTCAAGTGCAACCTTCTCAAGATAACCGTGAAAACATGGTGAAGAAGCTTGAGAAGGGTTCAACCGCCACTTACTTAATCCCTCAACAAGATCAGGACAAGAAACACAAGATTCAAGAAAAGAAAAGAAGCCTTAATCAAATAAGATGTTTCAAGTGCTCAAGAGTGGGGCACTACTCATTTATGTGTCCCATCAAGGTCGAGGACAAGTCAAAGCTCTCAAGAAGGGAAAAATACCATGCAAAGAAAAGGGTATGCTTCAGATGCAAAGAAAAGAGTCACTTGATTGCTACATGCCCCATTGCACAAGAAGTGGCCTGCTCAGAGCAAAACCGGCCTGGCTGGTTTTACAAACCGGCCAGACCTGTTTTGGCTGAGGCAGTCCACCATCCCTTGAAGAAAAGTCCTCAAGCCGTGCAATCAATCAAGAAGCTTAGAAATGATGAAGTGCACAAGAATCATGACAGCGGTGCAACAAGAAAGATCAAAAACCGCATTTGTTACACGTGCCGTCAAAAGGGACATATGGGTGAGAATTGTCCAAATGGTAACATTCCTAAGTCAAATCTTGTCCATTATAACTTAGGAATGACAAAGCTGGTATTTGTGCTACAAGGGTGATTAGCTCACCACAAACTAGCATAAGAGCCGTTTGGATTCCTAAGTATCTTATGGCTAACCTAAGCGGACCCAACATGGCTTGGGTACCAATAAGTACTTGATGAGTGTGCAGGAACATCGAGATGCATTGGAAGCTTGGCTTGTAAAGATAATTCAATGATCAACCCTCTAGCCAAGAATAATGCCTTAGCTTGTTTTCTTATGCCCAATGATATATCGGTAACTAAGTGCCTAAACTAACATGCCCTAGTCACTCTAGCCTCAGTGGGAGTAAGTGTCTCACAAGTTTTGAACTTGTGAAGTACTTGCTAGTGACTAAGATATATTTATATATTTTTTTGTGTTTATGTTCAAAAGGCCATGTGATGTTTGTAATGGCTCTCTAGTAGAGCAATGTCTTGTTAAATGCAGGAATCCTGTAACTCATGAGTAGAATATCCTTTGAGGCAAGACACAAGACAAAATGCTCAAAGTAGGTTCTTCACTGGCAAAACCAGCCTGACCGGTTTCTAAAACAGGTCTGACCGGTTCGGAAAAACCGGCCTGGCCGGTTTCTGAAACAGGCCTGACCGGTTTGTGCCAGAGAAAAGCCTAACTCAAGTGACTTTGTGAGAAAAATTGAAATGAGATGCAGGACTCTTGTGTTTTTCTCACTTATATGTTGGAGCTTACACACATGTGGTAGTAAGTTCTCTTGGGACAATTTCAATTTCATAATTTTATTTATGTGCCGAGAACAATTTGTGAAATAAACTCCCCTAATTCCTTATACAGATCAAGTGCATGTCACATGAATTCTATTACATGATGCACCTATTAAGGGGGAGCTTAGTTCACAAGTTGTGCCATTGAGACTAAATTTTCTTTTAGTGATCCTGTAGTCTCAAGTGTTAGAATTTGTTTCTCTATGGAGTATGCTATCTTATATTGATCTAAGGCAGTAAAATTATTTCCATTTATTTATTGGATCATGCTTCTAACTCTTGCATAGCTGCTCACCTTAATATAGCCTAAATTCCTTGTCTTGGACTTAATCAACCAAATTGGTGCATGTGAGCTTGTCTTCCACATATTCTCATACTTGCAACAACAAAAGGGAATTTAGTCTACATTGTGAGGTTTCATCTTTTATGACCTACTTGCCTTTTCACTCAAAGGTCACTAAAAGTGAAACTTGTGTTTGTGCAAAATAATGCTATTTCTCCTCTTTTGTGATTTGAGCAAGATGAAATCCAATGGAGAACTAGGGAATGGGCTTAATCTTAAATATTGCACAACTTGGATGGCTAAATGGCAAAGGTGTGTTACTCTATCTACTCGTGTCTACCTTTGTGCATCTAGGCCATTCTTTCATGCTAGTGTGAGCATTTGCATGCCTTTAAATTACAAGTCTCTCTCGTGTTGTGCCTATTAGATATTTAGTTGATACTTTCATGAAAAATTGACTCGGTGTCAAGTATTCCTACATTATGCAAGTATGAGCTAAATATTCTAAGATGGACCATCGTTTTAATTTTTGCATGCCTTGTTTGCCATAGGATAGATTTTCATAAAACTCAACTAGTATGTTAGGTAGTGTGCTTGTTTTGAAAAATATTTGGATTTTGGTCTTTGTGGCCTTAATTGATCTATTTGTGACTATTGCTCTAATTGTTTGGTTGTTGGCTAGTCACAAATAGTGAGATTCCCTCAAGTCCATAAAATTGCTATCTATCATCTCTCCCATCTGAATCTTGGAAGAAACGAGAAAATTCATGGAAAATTGGAAATCTTATATTTTCTGAGAAAAATCTTGTTCTCTAGATCAATATCCTTATCTAATATCAATCTCAGATCAAGTAAAGGAGTAGAAAGTCAATATCTTGGAATCAAATCATTTGTTGACCTCCTGGGGAAACCGGCCTGACCGGTTTTGACTGGTTTTACCCAGGGAGTTACCCCTCGGGCATATCCCTCCCCATCAGGCCCCTTCTTCTTCTTTTTACCCTTCCACACCAGCACATCCTCCCTCTCCAGGTTCCTCCTTGTGCTCTCCCTCTCCATGGCGATTTGAGGTTTCAACCAAGAAAAGGAGGTCCTCTCGGTCGATTTGAAGCCTCCCAAAGCGGCCTAACCGGTTCCTAGGCCGCATTTGCAGTAGGGAACACCCTCCTCCATCTCTCAAGGTATACTTTGGTTCTCCTCGCCCGATCTATTCACTCGATGCATTTCTTTCAAATCCCTTCGAGTAATCATGTCCTAGTATGCCTATAAAGCTATCCCGAAGAGATGATTCGATTTGGTGGGCTACATTGCTCGATCCTTGACCTAGGGTTCCTCTGCCAAAACCGGCCTGGCCGGTTTCAGAAACCGGCCGGACCGGTTTTGGATAGGACATTGGCCCTAGTTCCCTTTCTGGCCTAGTTCAATCTCTTTAAATCATATCTTTTCTTCAAGCTCATCTGTATGTTTATTGTCTGAATATCACAGGAAATGAGCAATATTCCTTTGAGAAGAAAGGATTCCTCTTAGAACATTGTGCATCACGGTTCTTCTAGTAACCCCAGAGGTGTGAGCGGGCGTTCTCTGAGGCCCAAAAGAAGTCATATTCAGATTGATCAACCAAGGGGTCACATGACTATCGAGGAGGATGATGATGAGATTCACAGCACTTCTAGCAGTAATGATGATGAGGTTGAGGATGAGTCTTTCCGTATTGAACCTCGCCACGGAAAAGGTCCTGTCATTGAAGAGATTGATGAGGAAGAAGAACCTGCTGGTGATGATGCAGAGGGTGAGGAAGAGGAAGAAGGAGATGATGGTGATGACAATGAGGTTATGCAAATGCCTGTCATCCAGAAACCCACTGGTCCAGCAAGCAGAAAAGTGGTAAACTATCTTGGACTTGGTATGACTGACAAAGCAAGGCAGAAGAGAAGAGAAAGTCCACTTGATGTTGAGAGGAGTGCTACCGACTACAGGTTTCACACCTCTTTTCAGCAAGATTACTATCAGACTGCCATAATAATCAAGTCTACGATAGTGTCAGAAGCACAGTGGGTGGATTGGGACTATATGGAAAAGCAAGACAACCCAATCTTTAATGATATCATTGCTGCTTGCACAATCAAGAAAATCAAATCTCTCATGGGTTATCGCTATAACTGGAACACCGAGATTATAGCTCAGTTTTATGCCACGGTGTACTTTGAGGAGCATGGAGATGTAAGGACGATGCATTGGAGGACAGAGGGCAATTTGTATAGCATCTCTTACACTGACTTCGCTGAGACTTTTGGATACAGAGTATCAGACTCTCGGCGTCCTAAGATTCATGGTAGTGTACTCCCTGCCGTAGAGATGAAGTTCATGTATCCTAGCTCAAAATCAGGGAATTATGGCAAGGTGAGGGGTCTGTACACCTACTACTCCATCCTAAACCGCATGTTTAGGAAGACTTTCACACCAAGAGATGGGAACCCGAGCGACATTTCCTTCTATGCTAGAAACTTGCTTGCAGTCATGAGATCAAATGAGGATAAGTTTTGTGTTGGAGACTTTATTTGGGAGGAAATTAGACACATCTCTGAAAGTCCTCAGAAGGTGTGTGGCTTTGGACCCTACCTCATGCGCTTGATTGAGAAAGTCACGGGAGTGACATATCCCAAAGATTCAAAGCATGAGCCCCTCAGGATTCCGGCTCCAAAGAAGCCCATTGTGCCATCTCCAACCAAAGACCCTGAAGATCAGATGCAATGGGAGCCTACCTCACATGAGCAGCAGTGGCAGAGCGAGCAGCAGCAGCAGGTTCCCACAGGTTGGGACCCCTGGCCCCAAACCGGCCTGACCGGTTCTGGAAACCGGCCTGACCGGTTTGAGTCTGACCAGCCGAGGTCCTCCTCCCAAGCACGCAAGAAGCCTTCCTCTCCAATTAGGGCATTCTTCAACCTGTTCACTGGGATGTGCAAGACTCAGAGGGATATTCAGGTGGAGTTGAGGCAGCAGCGAATTGACAGCAAAAAGGGGCGAGATGCAATTAAGAAGATGCATGCTGCGATGAACCTTGAGGAACCACCATCTCCTATTTCTCCTGCACCAGAGTTGCCTGAGATTCCTCCCCTAGAGTCTATGTTGACTGATTTTCAGAATGCGGGGTACTTTGAGAAGTATCAGCATATTTTCACTCCAGGGGGTAGTTCTTCTTCACAGGCACCACCACCTCCTCCATATCCAGGCGATATTCCTTCTGTTCCTACATCTTCTACGGATGATTTCGCCGCTGCAGCCGCTGCCTCCATCTTTGGGATGAGTGCTGGGTCCGGATTGTTTCGGCCTCAAGATTCTCCAAATGAGTGACGGCAATCGGTTGCTCTTTTTCAGGCCCCTTTGTGGCTGCTTGATGACAAAGGGGGAGAAGAATGAAGATTAAAGCTCAGCATGAAAAAGAGGGGAGAAGAAAATCCAAGATGGCACTCTCTTATCTTAGATTTGTAATAAATTCGAATTTGCTCTCTTTGTGGACTTGAGAACTTGTACTGAGTGCTACTGTGTGTAATGAACTTATTTATACTATTAAGTGACTTTGTGTTAGTGTGATATGCATGAATGCTTGATATAATGGTGGTTTGTGCTGGCTAAGGCAAAACCGGCCTGGCCGGTTTCTAAAACAGGTCTGACCGGTTTGGAAAAACCGACCTGGCCGGTTTCTAAAACAGGCCTGACCGGTTTGGCCAGAGGCAGCACAAATTTTTTTTAGCTCTCTTGGTTGAGTGATATTCATCTCATATACATCACGGAGTATTTGTTTATGAACACACACACCTTTTTGCACCCCACGGATGCTGAGATATAGGGGGAGCTCCTTTGTCGCTTAATATGTGCAAATTTGGCATTTAAGGCCGAACTTGTGGAAACTCATTCATAAGCACATATTAAGGGGGAGCTCATGATATATCTGAGAATTCAAAAGTTTATTTATGATTTATTTGTAAGCGTTAATCGAGGTTGTCATCAATCACCAAAAAGGGGGAGATTGAAAGTGCATCTAGGCCCCTAAGTGGGTTTTGGTGAGTTGAATGACAAAACGATTAAAGGACTAACTTGTTTGCTAAGTGTTGAGTAGGGATTTATTCTTATGATTATATTGTGATATTATTGGCTCATAAGAATATGCATTGTTGATGGTCTCATGTTTGGAAAGCATTGGACAAATCATAATACATGGATTTTATTGGGTCTTTATTGTTGATGTGAAGCAAAGCTTAGCTTAAAGTCGACAAGAGTGTGTGAAGATGTCAAGCAAAGGGACAAGTAACGAGGGACTAAGCAAGGGGGAACCAAGTGATGACTTGGGACTAGTAACCCATGCTAGGGTGAAGTGAACGTGTGCTTGGAGTACACCTCGAGTCTTATCTAGCGAAGCAATGCAAAGCATCGAATCATTGTTGAATTATTTGATGAAGTGGCTTATGGATGGATGATGGTATGTTGATCATATTTGTTGAAAGATCCTAAGTCACTAGCTCAAGATGGATATGCTCAGTGGTTGTTCAATGTTGAAAGACCTCAAGTTGAGAACGATCAAGTATTGGCATGTTGAAAACATACAAGCTCAAGTGGATGAAATATTGTAAATATTTAATCTTGAGTATAGGAATGCCGTACTATCAAGAGGAATGCAACATTGACTGCATGGAAACACCAAAAGTGCTCATAGGTCAACCCATGTGAGAGAACCTTGAGAGTTGAGTGTGCTGACCAGAGCAAAACAGGTCTGGCCGGTTTTGCAAACCGGCCAGGCCGGTTTTCTCTGAGTCAGCCCTAACGGCTAGTTGGTATGAAAAACCGGCCTGGCCGATTTTGGGAACCGGCCTGACCGGGTTTTCCCTTGACAGTAACGGCTAGTTTTTGGTGAGTGGGTATTTATACCCTTTGGCCCTCTCCTTTGAGGGCTGCTGGTTGATTTTGGTTCTTGCACACTCTAAAGGGTTGCTAACACCAGCAAGGCTCTTCCCAACCTCTCTTTGTGAGATAGGCTTGATTTGGTTGAAATCTTTGAGTTGGGTTGAGAGAGAGTTTGTATGTGAGCTTTAGAGAGCAATCCATAGTCTTGAGCACTTGAAGGTGAAGTCTCGCAGCTCGAGAAACATTTGTTACTCTTGGAGGTGAAACCTCCTAGACGGCTAGGCGTCGCCGGCGAGCTCCCAGGTTTGTGATGAGCCACGGATCGTTTGTGCAGGTTTGATCTTGCCTCCGGAAGGGAAAAGATCGCCTTAGTGGAATCGGGGACATAGCTTGACCTTGGGGTCACGAAAAGCTTCCTCAACGGAGACGTAGGGTTCACGGTGGTGAATCCGAACTTCGGTAAACAAACTCCTTGTGTCTCCACTGCGGTTTGTCTCACATTGAATCTCTAGCACATTTATCTTGCTTCCGCTTGATCTACTTTGGTGTGCTTGTATTGTGTGCAGGGACTAAGTGAATCTACTGTGCTACATCAGCAAAGGTACATCTTCAAGTTTGGTTTGTGTTGGAACTCAATAAGGGGGTGTATTTTACTTGTGTAGGTTCTGCAGTAGAAAACCGGCCTGACCTGTTTGGAAAACCGGCCTGGCCGGTTTTGGGCTTTGAGTCAGAAACCGGCCTGACCTGTTTGGGAAACCGGCCTGGCCGGTTTTGGTACTGACTTTGCATTAAGTTTTTATAATTGCAGAATTTGCCTATTCACCCCCCTCTAGGCGACATCTCGGTCCTTTCACTTCCTTGACAGATCCCGGTATCCGTGTCGACGAGCATGGTTTCGGTGATCGCCTATCAAATTTAAAAATGTCTACGATGGGTAAAATTTGGGTTTCCAAAACTTTGGAAAATCCGACACCTGGGTCGGTGTCTTGGAAATAAAATGGTTTGTGAAAACCGCGGTGCAGGGATCATGCCATGCAGGACGAGTCTCCCGCACTGCAGCTAAGGACCGATTCCTCTGGGATTTCATCCGAACATATGACAGTACAACCACATGGGTGATATGGGATAACTCCTGACTGAGTAACAAGACTCCCAGGGACGTCTTGCGTGTCATTGGACTGTGGATCGTGCGGGAGGGCGTCGAGGGTGCCTCCTGGGTTCCTAGCATAATATGGTCGTGGACCTACCTTGTTGTTGGTTCGAGGACCCCTTCAGTTGGCATAGGGTAACCTGGGAGGGTTTGGGAAATGTCTTGTCGCGAAAACCTCTATGTCACTACATCGTACCCAATGCGTGTGATCTGGTGACTAGAGTGAGTCGCGCCATGTGGGTAAAGTGTACCCCCTCTGTAGAGGTTTAAACTGTTTGAACAGCCGTGCCCGCGGTTATGGGCGGATATGAGATAATTCCTTAGCGTAGTTTTGTTTGATGACTGCTTGTGAAATGATGTTTGCGGATTGGGAATCCGATTTCGAAAAAGGTTGTGAAGCTGTCGTGGACAGCAGGGCTATTGGCCCGATGAGGTTGGATCAGCTGATGGTGCTGGATCCCGGAGGCCAACTCTTAAGAGTTGCGCTGATTCAAAGATTGATACAACTCACTCCGATCGGGCGAGACTCACCTCGTCCTAATTGTTGAGAAGCACACACTAGTGAATTTAAAAAGATTTAAACAAAACAGAATTGTAAAATAACCAGCCTTTCTTTGAAGTCTGCTGTGGACACTCCGGAAGTGCATTATGGAGAGTAATTACTATGACAACGCGAAATATCTAGATGGTTGGAATCTCAAATCAAAACCAAATAAACGTAGTAACCATCCATCCTCATCACAGCCTTGCCATAGTATTTACCCATTTATAATATAAATCCAAAGCGCCGAATTCAGAAATAAGGAGATATTTGGAGAGTTGATTCACCAGTCCGAAACGGCGAAGTGTGCCCGTCAAACCACACGAAGGTGGCGACCAAACATGATACACACTTCTGGGGACATGGTCTACGGTTGAATCAATATCCATGCATCTCATCATCTCTAAATTCTTACTAATGTGTGACTAGCCCAGGAAAGCTCTAGTCCCACACGTTCATCTTAGGAATTGATAAACATCACAAGTACTCTAAAAATAGATAAAAGTGTAGCAGGGTTATATATATTACATAGAGGGTTCACACACCCTAATTCATCACAGAGTAGTACAAAAGATAGCAGCGAAAATGTAAACATAAAGTATAAAACCAGTGGTGCCATACCAAACCCCATAAGACAACCGACTAGGATAGAGCTTAACTCCAACTACACATTATCCTTGCCACCCTCGGTGGGATAATAGTAGATCACACCAACATCGTCGTTCTCCTCACTTGAAAAATAAGCAGCGTGAGTACAAAAGGTACTTAGCTAGACTTACACAATATTAATAGTACAAAGGAGTAATGCTGGTCTCTACATCAAGAGATATGGCTATGTTGGTCTGGTTTTGCATAATGCTAAGTTTATTAAGCAAAATAATATCTTGAAACTATAAGCATTTGCAAAAGAATAGCAATCTGAAATTTTATGATAACAAGTATTATGTTCTGAAAAAGAGGTGAAAATGAGCACAATCCTATGCTCTAACATCAACAATGGACCACCATTGCCCAAATAAAAATGCTACACAAGCATACCACCTTTCATGACTAAAACCAAGTCATATTTCACACCAAAACCTCTCAATAAACCCATCCATCTATGACTATCCTAAGTCATGATATAACCACATATCCCATAAGTCATGCTAACATAGACTGACTAACACATTAAGTGGTTGTCCTGTAACCGTGGACACGGTTATTTGAATAGTTCTTACTCTGATCAGAGGTGTACATCTTTACCCACACGATGTGATAAAAGCCGAACGGCTACACTCTAGTTTGATCCGTACCCGTCGGTACCCACACTCTACATATTGAGTGCGGACTAGAGGTCACAACAAAACCTTTTCCACGCTTAGCTCCAACCACCTAAACCATGTCTGGGCCCCCGACGACTTAGCCACACACACAGGTGACTAAGGCGGGCTCACCGTCGCGGGAGGCACCTTCGACCAAAACCAGGCGCGCACGAGGCCCTCCAAAGGAAAGACCATCCTCACGATTGACGGACGGCCGTAGATGGCCACAGCCTCCCGTGCTACTAAGTTAAGCTGTCCCATTCCCGGCGTGTGGAAGTACGTAGTGTGCTTGAATAGACGTCAACATGTTCGGTCCTTAACGATCCAGACGGAGCTACATGCATCGGGGAAACACCACCCCGTCATCGCCCTATCATCCGTCCAAGTCAAAAATATTCTTAATTATAAATCAAAAGTTATTCTTTGTAGATTTTAACCCATCCATTTGTATTAAACTAGTTTTGAATCGATAGCTCCATCTATCGGATTTTTCTAAGTCTAGAATTAAGCATGGCTAAGCATTCGATAAAATAAAAGTATCCCAAAGTCCTTAACTAGGGGTGACAAGGTAAAAACATGGAATCAACAACCAAGGAATGGAAATGCATACAATTAGGCAATATTGACTCTACATGTTTTTCTCATTTTAAAATAGACCGAAACATGCATATAAATATTGTTTTCGTAAACAAATCAATTTATTGAAGACATAGGTTCAATATGCTTAGATGCTTACCTTGCTGCTACGATGGTTCACACTCAACTTCTAGTTCTTGCTCCTCGTACTCCAAATTGTCTGAATCTATCGATAAAAGGCGAATATGCAAATAAGAATCAATTAAAGATGTCTATGCAAAATGATCAATTAATTCTGAGATAAATACAGTAGGTATTTAACATTTTAAAGTGAGTTTTAGTGAAAGAATCATTTTAAAATCTTTTACGGTTTATGAGTTACAAAAATAACAAGATAAAAAGGTTGAAAGTGGCAGTTTTATAATTATTTATATTGTAAACTGAAGTTGTTATATTTGACTGACATTTTCTGATAAGATTTCAAGAAGGCATGCATTTTTATATAAAAGAGCACAACTTACTGGTTCCAAAAAAATTTGGTTCACTGAAATTTGATTTAAAAAGATTTAGATATGAATTTCTCAAGTTTGTCAAAAAGAAGGGTTAGAAATTACTTAGGTCTATTTTGGGAGGTAGTTTTGTCAAAAACAATTTATCCACAGCAAAGGTTACAATTTTCTGAGTTAAACAAAAGTGGTTTCATATTTTTAGCAGTTAGGATGAATTTTCTAGAAATTTATAAACTTCTAAGTTATAAAGAGGTATATAATAGATATTTCCATCTTTAGAGAAAAATCCTACACAGAAGTTCTCACTTTTTATTTTACAACATTAAAGAGAAAATTTTTATGAATCCATAGAAATTTGGTTCACCTCAAAAGGAGTTATAAAGGATTTCCTAGAAATATTCCAAGTTCCTAGGCACAAAATAAGTTACTTTTGCTTCATATTATGTGATAGATATTTTCTGTACAGAAGTGGTCCTATTTGATTTCACAGTATTAAAGTTTACAAATTTATAGAACTAACAAAATTGGTTTCACTCAAAAAGGAGTTAAAATGAAATAGTTATGGATTTTCAAAGTTTGACCATTTTTCTGTTATAAATTAAATCCCTTAATCATTTTCCTAAATCTTTCTTCTTTTCTCTTTTCCTCCCAGCCTGGGCCCACCTGTCTATGGCACAGAATAGAGGAGGCCGAGGCTAGCTGGGCCGCCGGCTCTGTTGGCCGGTGCCGGCGGCGAATGGCGGCTCGGTTGAAGTTGCGGCCAACAGCAAATAGAAAGAGGGGGTCTCGATGAGCTTTTTGATGGTCGTGCCGTGGCCAGTGGTGGACTGTACCTCGCCGGCGACGAGTCTAAGTGGCGGCTGTGTTCGGGTTGCACGCGGATGTGTCAAAACAGCCATAACCCGAGCCAGGGAATGCATGGAAAGGGTGCTAGGGAGCATGGTGAGGCTCACCATGGGGTTCTCTGGGTCGAAGGAGGTCAGAGGGGCTCCGGCGGCTGCAGGCGGTGGCAACGGCGATGGCCAAGCTTCGGCTTCACCGTGGCTGGCTCGATTCGCTGCACGCGCGGAGGAGACAACACAGGTAGGAGGTTAAGTATCACCCTAGGATGCTACCAGCGCAAGAAATTGATGAACGGCTCACCAGTTGAGGAGGAATGGCCGTGGCGGAGCTCGGCTGGAGACGAGGAAGACGACAACCGATCTCCTCGCTCGGGGCTCGGTTTCCAGAGATTTTTGGGGCGTTTGGCTGCTGGGGCTGAGGCGGTGTTGCTGGCGCAGCTACTCAGTCGGACTTGCTCCGAGGCGGCCGAAACGGCAGGGATGTCGAGGCGGCGTTCTCTGAACCCAAAGGTGAGGACGACGGCGGCACAACAACTTCGACCAGCGAACCTAGGGCCGCCGAGTACAAAAATGAAATGGTTAATACTTGTAGATCACGTTCCTGGAGTCGAGAAAGGATGAAGCTCACCGAAGCTAGCTCAGGCTCAATTGAACACTCTCGGCGGTGAAGAAAATGCTTCTGTCTCCGGTGATCCTAGAGGTTTTCTCTGGTCTTCTCGGTAGGAACGTGAAGAGGATGAGAAGAGGGTTCTGCTGGCGAGATTTGGAGCGAAAAGGTCGAGGTTTCCCAGAGGTGTGCTTGCCCAGGCTGCTCTATGTACTGAGGGAGGGAGAGAAAGGAGGTGCTCCCACGTTTCTCATGCAGTGTTGAGTTGCTCCGGTTCTACAGTGCCCAAGGTGGGTCCCACTTGTAAGGAGGCATTGTTTTACACACATTTAGCTAGGTTGTGACTATGTTTAGTGGGTCCATGTAGTGGAAACCTATGGAGAGGAGAGAGGTGTTGGTGGATTTCTTGATGAAACACACTGTCCAAAGAAAAATCTAAGGCTTACAGGTGGGCCAGGGTCTTGTGGGTCCCACTTGGAAGTGAAATAGAGAGAATCTCAAGGATTTGGCTAAGTCTAGGAAGCTATTTTTGTGAGCTGTTTTGCACTGGAGATTTCACCGAGCTGCTGAGGGTTTCTGGGGTTGGAGAAATTTATGGTTGTAGGTGAATATATGTTCTACCAAACTGCCAAGTTTCAAATCTAGAGGCCTTATATTTTTAATGTGGCAAAAAGATGAAATAGGCTTAGCAACACAGTTTTCTGCAGTTCAATTATTTCCTAGTGCCTTGCTCCTATCATTTTATGTAGTTTCTTTGAGAATTAAATTAAGCCAAATTTTTTTGTTGTAGGATACATTTTGGTACACATTTTGGTTGAAAGGCACTGCTTGAATAGTTATTACTTTTATTTGGTGAAAATAAGAGCTGAGCAATTTATTTTAACTAGTCTTCTAGTTTTGCTGATTTGGAAAATTTTATTGGGGTGGCTATGGAAGTGATAAAATCATGTAAAATTTGCAGTGGATCAATTATGTGGGATAGTGTTTACAGGAATTTTTCCATGATTTTATGTGCAACTAATCATTTTTAGAAAATCCTTAGACTATACAAATGCATATGTCAAAGAAAAGGACCCTGGCTGAAATTTTTTGGAATATTTAATGGGTCCAAACTAATGAATTAAATTCTGGAAAAATTATATTAATTCATGATAAATAATCTAGTGTTTGCATAAATTATCTCCCATATACACTTCTGTTCAATTTGATGCACTTTTAGTAGTGTTTTGTTTTTACCGATTTAGGGTTTAATTATTGAGGGTTTAAATATTGCAAACTTATCTTGCAAGAAGTGATAATGCAAAAATTTAAATTGCATTCTAAAGACAGTAGGGCATAACATTAATCACCTGAAATTAAATCTAGGGCTGTGACATCTGTAACAACCACCTAAGTTTCCCTGGCTTGTTGAGTACGTAAGTACTCACCCTTGCTCTCTCTATATATAGTTCTCCATCAGGAGCTGGATGCTGGAGTTACAGTGAAGAGAAGATTAGGGTTTCGTCCTGATTCCCAGCTGTTACCTGTGTGTTGGTACTTAGTCTGCTGTTCCGTTGCTGCTGCTGCCTCTGTATTGTTCGTTGCTATCTCCGGTTTGCTCCGAAGCTGCAACGTAAGTTAAGGTATATGTCTATTATTTATTTATTTATTTAAGGTACTGCAATGATGCATTTCTAATTGCCGTGGATACCAGCGCTGTGTCCTGGGATTGGTATCTATATCGCGGTTCCAGGGGAAGGTAGTTCACGTTGCAATTCTGCGGCACACCCTAATTGGTACCGTTGTACGGCGGTACCAGATCGGGGTGTGACAGGCGAGCTCGGAGTGGCCAAATCTGAGGCCGACGACCTCGGCGCTGCCGAATCTGGTGGTGGTGAGCTTGGCATCGGCCATAGCACTTGGAGCTCCGGCAGCCAAGCGACGATGACAGGTGTGCAACGACGACGACGACGGGCGTGCGGCGATGACGGCCATGCGACGATGACAACGATGGAGGTGATGACGACCCAAAAGGAGCTGAGCAAGCAAATGGGGCGAGGGAGGTGACGGGATACGTGACCCCCTCTCGCCTCCTGCACGTGCGCATCTCCGCGCTGCACGCGCTTGTCACCACGCCTGCCCGCCCTTAGCCCGGACAAGGAGCGAAGTTCAATTCGGGCGTTTTTCTTGGGTCTGAATGGGAGGTGATTTTGCACTCGTAGAGCTAGGCCCTGGAGGCCATGCAAGCAATAAACACCCCTCGACTGTACGCGCGGATATGAGCCAACCTTGATGCAGACAACCAAACACGCCCTAAACCGCTTGTTTTGCAAAGTTGATCTAAAATGGACTGGCCTCTCACCGAAATATTTCCTCTACAATTTTAAACTGTTTGCTTTATAGAGTTGATGTGAATCGAATCGATTCTCACCAACATAATGCTAATATGTACAGTTGATTCCGCCGATGTGGAAACCATATAAAGTCAATTAAATAAGAAAACTATGGCCCAACAACCCTGCTCTAGCCCTATCTTTCTCCTGATCTCATAAATCCTTTTTGTCAAACTCCTCTACCTGTGTGCCAGGTGGAGTGCCTCTTCGGCTCTTCCCCTCCACCATGTACTCTCTATTATTGCCCACATATTCCCTTCAGCAATCTCTTCTTAACGTATGGGGCAACCACACGCAAGAAAGTTGAGGAAGGAGAGCTCGAATGAGGGAAACAATTGGAAAGCACATAGAAAGGAAGGCTAAGGGTGCGTTCCTAAGGTAAAAAATTCCCTTATTTTTTATGAGCACACTTCCCTAACTACTGAACAGTGTATTTTTAAAAAATTTTAATATAACAGTTACTCTAAAAAAATTAAATAAACTCATTTTTAAGTATATAATAATTAAAACTTAATTAATCATATGTTAATGGCTCACCTCGTTTTGCATGATCTTCTTTCCCTTTCCTTTTCCCTCATTTTCAAACTATCCCTAAAAGTGAGAAGTAAAATCGTGAGCGCGAACTGATCAAGAAGGAAGAAGAATAAAGATAGAAAGAGGAACAGGAAAAAAATGTTGTGACCAAAATTATGAGGTGGGTGTAATCTATTACATAAACTTGTAAAACACCATTCCTAGTGATAAACTTGCATATTGTATCATTAAAACACCAATGGATATGTCTAGATGGGAGATGGTTACCCAAGTTTTTTATGTATTTGGTTGGTGGGTAAGGGTGAATGGAGCGGCCACTGTACAGAATATTACCTTCGGATGCTGGATCAGGCCATTCGGCAAATTTGGCCAGATGAGGCCATCTACCTTTGCTAATCTTGATCATTAGTAGGTGATTAGTAATAATTAGTCTAATGTAGTGTTAATTAGTAATTTTCTTGTCAAGATTAGTGTTGATTTAGGATAAATAATCTATTTTTTATAATTAGTATTGATTATAATAAAATTAATAATAATTACATATTTTTATTAATTAATAGTTAACCATGCCTATTTTATCCACCTTTATCTATCCAACCAAACAAAAAATTGGCTCATTCTATCCACATTATCAAACATTTATCTTAGATATCATTATCCCTACAAACATAAATATGTAATTCTCGGGAGCGACTATAAATATTCTTTTCAGCTGACATGACGCTAAGAAGTCTAACTTCCGAGTGGGACGCCACTCGGGAAAGACTATAAACACACTTTTCCAGCTGACATGAAGCTGAAGAATCCTATATACGAGTGGCATGCTACTCGACAAGACTATAAATCATATTCCGGTTGACATAAAACCAAAGAGTCTCATATACTAGTAGTATACTACTCGGGAAAGACTACAAGGTTAAAGATATTTGACTTTATATTTAATTATTTTCACAATTAAGCATAAAGTCGGGGGCTACACCTAATAGGTACGCATATTCGACGCATACTATTCATACATCTACATGAAGCCCTTCATAGCCTCGCTGCCAGCTGACATGAAGCAGGACTCGGGAAGAAGAAGTACTCGGACAAAAAGTACTCAGGAGCATGCACTCGGACAATTTTCACCATGGAGGATGAGCACTCGCATCAGCTGTGACTCAACTATGAAGGTCTCAGGGGCTACTGTGGAGGCCATGGCCCCGGGTACCTCATCATAAGTATATAGGCCACTCGGATAGTGTATAGGCCGAGTCTTGTAATTAGAGATATAGTAGCACTCGGCAGAATTTGTCTTGTACAATAAGGAATATACGGTCCTAGTCGGATAAATTGTATCTCTAAGAAGAGATCTCTTGGCCGTATCTGGTTGGGACTTCTATGTTATACCCCTGTCTTGCCCAGTATATAAGGGGAGTGGACGTTTTCTAAGGGCAGAAGATCATAGATCAACATAAATTCTCAGAGGAATAACACCATAACTGGACGTAGGGTATTACCTCACATCGAGTACCTGAACCAGTATAAAATCTCTCTAAGTTCCTTTGCAATCCACCGAGTTTCCATCCGCCGGGTAGCGCTATAATCATATTGTCGGTGTAAAACATCGACAATTACATTTTTTATTAATTAATAGTTAACTATGCCTATTTTATCCGCCTTTATCTATCCAACCAAACAAAAAATTTGTTCATCCTATCCACATTATCAAACATCTAACTTATCCACATTATCAAACATTTAACTTAGATATTATTATCCCTACAAACATAAATAACCATATTCTATCTAACCTTACCCACGAACGGAAAAGACCGCTTCACCACCTCCAAACAAGGATTTGAGATTTGGATACTGCCAAAAATCCCCAAAAAGTAAAAGCCAAAAAAAAAAAAGCAAACCAAAACCGCGGAGCGAATCGTATTCGTCTCGGATGTACGGCCATCGAGACGGAGCACGAATCTTAAAGCAACGAAACCCAACCCTCCTATCTCCCCGAAAACCCCCTTCCAAAACCGCAAAATCTCACAGAATCTTTCGTCGTCTCCGAGGCTTGCACAACTCTCTCACCTCCTCCTCATCTTCCCCCGCGGCGTCGACGGCGGCGGAGGAGCCCATGGCGGCGGCGGAGCAGAGCGCGGAGCAGTTCAGGGGCCAGGCGCGGCTCCCGGGGTTCGCGGCACCCCGGCGGTACGACCTGCGGCTCACGCCCGACCTCGACGCGTGCGCCTTCGCGGGCTCGGTGGACGTCTCCGTGGACGTCACGGCGCCCACCAGGTTCCTCGTGCTCAACGCAGTGGAACTCGAGGTCGCCCCCGGCGGCGTCCAGTTCAAACCCCTTGGCACCGACCAGGTAGATTGCTTTGTCGCTATCGGGCGCTTGGGTGGGTTTGGGTGGCCGTGGGGCTCGATCTGCTCGTGTGGGGCTGGGGCTTGTGTGTGACGCGGGGTTGTACTGTTTCCGGTGGTGTGAAGGTTTGATCTATCGCGTCGAAACACTAGCATTGGGGGGAAGGAAGTTGTCTAAGGCTATTTCGATCTTTTTATAGCCTTATTATAGGCTTCATGATCATGCGTCTTAAGGGTTTTAGATTTAGAGGGAAAAAAGGTTTTAGATTTAGAGAAGGGATCGTTATCACAGTTGAAAGTGTCAGGAATTCGAGATGTGGTTTAATTGCTTAGATATACTTGTTCGGTGAAGGTTTTCGAATAATTGTAATAATAAGTAAAAGGGTTGTGCATGTAATAGTTAGCTTTAATTTAGGATTTGTGTTCTTACAATGTTACACTTGGTTCTAGAAGTCATTTTTTGGTTGAGGTTAGAGCCAAAATAGTCATGGCTAGTAAGTAGCAACCTTTATGTTTTAGGTGGTTTTTAAACAATATCCTAGCATTTTGTTCTGTATTTCTTTATATATATCATTCTATCTTTTGCATTAGGTGCTGCATCCAGCGGAGGTTACCAATGTGCCAGAGGATGAGATCCTGATCATCTGCTTCAATGAGGTTCTTCCTCTTGGGGAGGGAGCTTTAGCAATTGCATTCAAGGGAATTTTGAATGATAAGATGCATGGCTTCTACAGAAGGTAGTTATTTTGTGTCATAAGGTTTATCTTGTAAATTAATAAATATATCTGTAATATGTTGTGTTGTTTTCTAGTGTGTATGAACTCAACGGGGAGAAGAACAACATGGCAGTAACCCAGTTTGAACCTGCTGACGCGAGGCATTGTTTTCCTTGTTGGGATGAGCCCTCTTTTAAGGTCTATACTTCGGCTTTTTCTACTACTGGTATCTTAAGCTATCATGCTTGCCTTTTATTTCTGCTGCATGGGGAATACATGTTTTGGGCCATGCGTGGTGCTTAATGTTCAATTTCAGTGTGATGTAGAGTTGAGGATAAAACAAATTCTGTCCCTACATGGACATATTGTGCCATGTGGACTTGAGTTCTCGTAGTTATCGCTTCATGGAGTCCATGGATTGTTTTTTTTATTATCTCATTTGTTCTCTCCCAGTTTGATGGTTAGGATTTAAATTCGTTGGATGGGTTAATTATGTATTTTCACCTTTTTTACCTTCCATAGCTTTGGATGATATAAACTGAACGGTCAATCCACATATTCGATTCATCCTTAAACTCTAGGGTATGGACTGGTTACATGTTGCCTGATTTCATCTTTATATGAGTTATGAGAGGGCGAGTGGCTAGTGCCCATTAGATATCAATAGAGCAGGACAGCATGCTTTGTTTGGTTTATTGCTCATTTTGTGAACCTATGCCTCATTTCTTTTCCATTTTGCTTCTGGAGTCAAAATAGGTTTACAATAACATCTGCAACTCATCCTTTACTACCAAATTAAACTAAATTCTGACTATCTGTGCACCAACTGGTTAAAAGTGCATATACAGAGGAGTTAAATATTAAGGGAGAAGGGACTTTGGGTTAGACAGAAAATATACTGTGGGTTTAATCTTTCCTTCTCCATTACAGGCTATATTCAAAATTACTCTAGAAGTTCCATCTGAGACTGTTGCATTGTCAAACATGCCAGTGGTTGAAGAGAAGGTCAATGGCCCTACCAAAGTTGTCTATTTTCAAGAAACTCCAATAATGTCAACATACCTAGTGGCTGTTATTGTTGGCATGTTCGACTATGTGGAAGCTTTCACCACTGATGGTACTGTAACTCCTCTGTTTCATTATCTCACTATCACACATCTCTTTAGCTTTCACCTTTTAGTGGCTCATGCCTTGAATTTAATTGGCCTTGTCTTTCTTTTGCTTGCAGGCACTAGAGTTCGTGTTTACACTCAAGTTGGCAAGAGTGCCCAGGGAAAGTTTGCACTAGAGGTTGCTGTGAAGACACTGGTCCTCTTCAAGGAGTAATTAGCTGTTCCTCTTCCTTAGTATTGATTATTTGGTTGGCAGAGTTGTATTGTGCAGTTATGCTGTTATTACAGTGCTCATTAGACACTGATTATTTTGATACCAGTAGTATTGTTTAGGAATTTCTGGAACTTGTTACCAATATGCTATAAATGATACTACTATTGAATCATTATAGTAATATAGTCCATAAACAGATATACATATATATGTGCGTGTGCGTGCACGCATATCTGCAAACTATAACTTCTGCAGGTTGACAGATATATTTCATTCTATTGGAAAACCTATTTTTCTATATATATTAGAATTGAATCAAATATTACATTATGAGCTATTTCCAGATGTTATGAGTTTTAGAACAGGCATTCAAATGATGTATCATTTCATCGTTATATAATTTTGGGGAACTGTTGAGACTTGAGACATATATCCCATCCCCTAATTGACTTACTGCTATACGTGATCCAGCTGATGACAATTCCTTTATGTTGCTAGGTATTTTGCTGTGCCATACCCACTCCCAAAAATGGACATGATTGCCATTCCTGATTTTGCCTCTGGAGCAATGGAGAACTATGGCTTGGTTACATATCGTGAAACAGCTTTGTTATTTGATGAGAAACACTCTGCAGCTGCGAATAAGCAAAGGGTAGGGCACTATTTAATTTTATTGTTTTGATTATTTATGCTATACGATTCATGGTCACCATTACACATGATGTATCCAACCAATTTGATTTATCAGTCGAGCAAATGTTGATCTGATGGTGCAACCAGAATTTGTTCTTATCAGCAAATTAACTGGATTACTCACCGATGGATGCTTTAAGTTATAATTTAAAGATCTAATAATTTCTGATTTTCAAATCCATTTTGGTCGTCATGTTTAATTCATACCATCCTTCTGAAAGATATTAGCTAATCTCTTATTCCACTGTTAAGGTTGCAGTTGTGGTAGCCCATGAATTAGCTCACCAGTGGTTTGGAAATCTTGTGACAATGGAGTGGTGGACACATCTATGGCTTAACGAGGGTTTTGCAACATGGGTAAGAACTAAACAATTAAGAGTAGAAATATATAGAAAATTTACATCTTATGTTGCTCATTTGATGTTTTGGTTGTTGCAGGTCTCCTACTTAGCTGCAGACAATTTCTTTCCTGAATGGAATGTTTGGACCCAATTTCTTGAGGAATCTACAACAGGTTTCAAGTTAGATGCCCTTGAAGGGTCACATCCTATTGAGGTAACATTTGATGTATAACTGCATATTTCTAATAATAAGTTGGGTTTTCATTTAAATGTTTTTAAGTTTCATTTAAGTGTTCTTTAAAAAATGCTTAACCGAAAAAAAAATTATACTATACTTTTGATGCTAGTGCTACCAAGATCTTTCATATGTGGCTATATCATGCTCTAATTAGCCAGTTTTGATTGGAGAAAATGCAAAAAGGAAGAGTTCAACTGCTTCTCAAATTTCTTTTTTTTTCAATATATTTTGGAAAGGCCATTAGACATGATTATTTTAGGAGTGAGGTCATTGGGGTTACTATAGCAAGCCATAGAGCTTAGCTAACTTGCTATGCTTATACTATTTAGTAACTATATGTATATAGCACCACATCTACATCATGTCAGAGAAGAAGGAAGTGCACTATTCTCAGCATTCCTATAAATCCCCAGCATATTTCGTTGGAATGATGTTAAAATTTTCATTAGGTCGATACATATCCATTAAAACTTACGTTGCAAATTACGCTATTTTCAGGTAGACATAAATCACATTAATGAAATAGACGAAATATTTGATGCTATAAGCTACAGGAAAGGGGCTTCTGTTATTCGGATGCTGCAAAGCTATCTTGGGGCTGAGACTTTTCAGGTTTGTGATGCATATACTAGTGTGGTGTCCATGCAAGGCTACAGTTTTCAAATAAATACATATCATAAATTCCAATTTTACAAAATACCAAAATAACTATCTTCAAATCTAAAACTAAGCATATGAACTGGCCATCTACATACACGTGTACATGATTAAATATTTAAAAAGATCTTACAAATGATACGCACTTGATTACGTAGACTCATCCACAGGATTAGCATAGAACTCACCATAACTACCGCCGGCTCCTCTTTTAAAGCAGTAGACAAGAGATGTTCCCTTTGTTATTTTGGAAAATACAAATGGATGACAGAATGGTCGCTTTTTATGTTTGGTACTCCCTCCATTTGTTAATGTATGACGCTGGTTAGTTTATTTTTGAACTAACCAGCGTCAAACAAAAAATTGGAGGGAGTATTTTGGATGACTGCTTACCAGCCTGCATAAGCTTTTTATTAGGACCTTAATCTTTTAGTATGTTAACCGGGGAACGAACTAGGCATAGTATTAGTTATTACTAATAATATTCTTTGGAACACAAATTTTGCATGTAGGTTTCATCTTTGCTTTTCTCAGGGGAAATAAAAAGTTGTTTATTTGTTCTTTTTGCTAGAAATCACTGGCTGCATACATAAAAAAGTTTGCATATTCAAATGCCAAGACTGAGGATTTGTGGGCTGCCCTTGAAGAGGGGTCTGGTGAACCAGTGAAAACATTAATGCATTCATGGACAAAGCAGCAAGGCTACCCTGTTGTTAATGTGAAACTCAAGGATGGAAAGCTAGAGATGGAGCAGGTAGGACTTTCCTTTTTTTCATTATAAGATGTTGATTATGGACTTCCTTCCCCCTATCTACCCTTCTTGCATCCTAAAAATTCATTAAGTTTCTATTTGGAGGATGTCTGATCATCATCTGTTCTTATCTCTTACAGACACAGTTCCTATCAAGTGGGGCCGAAGGAGTCGGGCAATGGGTGGTTCCCATCACACTATGTTGCTGTTCGTACTCACGTCAAGAGAAGTTCCTTTTTCACGGAAAGCAAGTGGATTTTAATTTGTCAGGGCTTGTAGAATGTCAAAAGAAAGACGACTTCTGGATTAAACTTAATGTCAATCAGACTGGCTTCTATAGAGTGAGCTATGACGAGGAACTTGCATCTCGACTTAGATATACAATTGAGGCCAACAAATTGAGTGCAGCAGACAGATATGGTAAAGTTCTTACAGAAGCATCTGCATCTTATAAGTGGATGTCTTACCCTGCCCAACTGTCCTTACAATATTATTGTTTGATACAGGTGTACTTGATGACACATATGCCCTCTGTATGGCTGGCAAACAAAAGCTAGTCTCCTTATTACATTTGATTGCCGCGTACAAGGATGAAACTGAGTATACTGTGCTCGCACATGTCATACATGTACTGATCTTTCTACCGGACATGTTTTTGTTAAATTGGTTCTGTTCTAAGCATTTTAATTCTTGGCTTGATAGACTAGTCTGAGCATTGTCGAGATGATGGCTGTTGCTGCTCCTGAGGGGTTGGGCAAGCTGAAAAAGTTCCTGATTGACTTTCTTGAGCCATTTGCACAGTAAGTTCTGTGTCATGCCATTCCATAGTGGAAGAATATTTTGTCCTGCGACCTCTCCTAAACTTTCAGGAATCCTTTGCAGGAGAATTGGTTGGGATGCTAAAAGTGGTGAGGGTCACTTGGATGCATTATTGAGAGGTACACTTTTAACTGCTCTTGCAGAACTTGGCCATGAAGCTACAATAAATGAAGCTGTACGCCGATTTAACATCTTTCTGGAAGATAGAGAGACACCACTACTCCCTCCAGATGTTCGAAAGGTTAGCATTGTAATGTACTGCACATTATGCATGTAACTATGTAATTATGCAAACTATCTGCACACAGGTCTTTACTTTTTAACCATCTTCATATTTTCATCTTCCTATTTTGTAGGCGGCATATGTTGCTTTGATGCAGACAGTGAACAAATCAAACAGAGCTGGCCATGAATCACTTTTGAAGATCTATAGAGAAACTGATCTGAGCCAGGAAAAAGTCAGAATTTTAGGTTAGTCAAATATACTTTTTAAATTTATTTTAACAGGTGACATTGTCTGTCTGAAGTTGGGACCTTGCATAAGTTCTGATCCTCCTTGTATAGGTTCTCTAGCATCTTGCCCTGATCCTGATGTTGTTCGTGATACACTGGATTTCATGCTGTCACCTGAGGTAATAATAGGAATCAGTGAACACCTCCACGTGACATGATACAGTCAAACTTAGTCTCATGTGATAAGCATAACTCATTTAACGTTTTAAATGAACAGGTGAGGAACCAGGACTCTATATTTGTGCTTAGAGGGGTGGGCGCAGCAGGACATGAGGTGGCATGGACATGGTTCAAGGTATTGACAAATATGTTATTATCCTTGATTAGGCTTTCTACTTCCTGTTTATTTTACTGACTCCATGCTTCTTTATGGTTCAGGAAAAGTGGGACTACATATCAAACACCTTCTCTGGAACTCTTCTCACCTATTTCGTTTCCACCACCGTCTCACCGGTACACAGCACACCTTATTTTTAACATGCTCCCATACACATGATAGTACCATTACATTGTAATTTTTTCTGACATGGTGTGAAAAATTGTTTCAGCTGCGCACTGATGAATTGGGCGATGATGCAGAGGAGTTTTTCAAGAGCAGGATGAAGGCTAACATCGCGAGGAATGTGAGGCAGAGCATCGAGAGAGTGAGGATCAATGCCAAATGGGTCGAAAGCACCAGGGCCGAGGCTAACCTGGGCAATGTCCTCAAGGAGATAGCTCACAAGCACTGAGACGACTGCTCCTTTCCGGCGTGGTCTTTGCATGTAAGATGTCTACTCTCCAGGAATGAAGTTAATAAGAACTGGTGCTTTACATGACCTGTTGCATGCCCTTGATACTTGTTGCCTCTATGGACCAGTTTTTCCAGGTTGTCGTTTTGATATATAGACGCAATTGCATGGAGCGTTTGATAGGGACATGCACTGCATGCATGTTGCAATCCTTGGTTGTTCACCATTGCTAGATTCTGGGAAATGATCCCCTTGCTGAGCCATCTTTTGCACGAAATCGTCTTAGCATGTAAGATCAGGACTGCAAATATAAACAAGGTGTAACGAAGTGCCACAAAAATAAATTTCTCAGTTACCTGTTTCAATGTCCTGGTGGTGAACAAGAGAGAAGCAACCCTGTTCTTTTTAGCTTGTTCATTGTTTTCTTAAAAAGCTTTCTACTGTAAGTTGTTTTAAGCTATTTAATTTATTCATAGAATTAAATCGATAATCCGTGATAATAATCCGCTCAATAATCATATCAAACAGGGTATCTGAAGCGGAATCCAGATACAATATTACGATCATATTAAGTTAAAACGATACTGATTTCACCTAGTATTCTAATTCATAGTATTTTAATTCTATTATTTACTTTTATACGATTCTACCGAATGAAATCTTGTATTCCGATCTTATGAAAATATTATTTAAAATGAGGTGGATTAAAAATAATATGAATAAGTTCACTCAAATTTACAAAATATCAATTAAATTTATTAAAATTAATATTATAGGCTCAATTTGTACAACATATTGAAAATGCTATATAAAAATATATACTTTTTAAAATTTGATAGTATCCTGATTATATGATACGTTATATAAAAATATATATTTTTTAAAATTTGATACTATCCCGATTCTATAATAGAATTCTGATCCTATGATATACTATATACAATATATATTTTTTAAATCTCGATCCTACGATAGAATTTTGATCCTATAATATACTATATAAAAATATATATTTTTTTAAATTTGATAATATCCCGATCCTATAATTTTATAAGGAAAAAACTATATAACTGCTATCCCGATACTGATTATCTTGTGCTCATCAGAATTGGCATTTTGGTGTTACATTACATACAGAAATGCATCGCCTTAATCGTCCTTTACATGGTTTAGTTTTCTCCTCTTAATCATCTACACCCTAATAATCAAATCAATTAATCACTTGTGGTTCATCCAAACTATAGATGTTGCATCATCATCATCTTTTTCTGATCACGAGGTGGAGACGTCGTCGTTGCCGAAGCTGCAGGGAGCGGAGCTGGAGCAGGTGGTGCTGGAGCTGCTCACCTTGGAGGCGTCGTACTCCTGGCCTAGGCAGCGCAGCCGGTTGAGCTCCGGCAGGATCTCCTTCCCGAGGTCCGGCCGGTCCTTCTTCCTCAGCTCGGCGCACCGCAGCGCCAGCCTCGCGAACACCATGGCCTCCTCCACCGGCCAGTCCGTCACCGTCGGGTCGAGCACCTCCTGGAACGTCCCCCTCTCGATGGCGCTCTCGACGTGGTGGGTGAGCCCCATGGGCGACCTCGCTGTGATGATCTGCAGCAGCATGATCCCCAGCGAGTAGATGTCGGACTTGGTGGTCAGCATCCCCGTCTGCTGGTACTCCGGGTCGATGTAGCAGAAGGTGCCGGCGGTGGAGGTCATCCGGTACTGAGTCGCCTCGGCGGCGGCGGCGGCGGAGTTGGGCACGAGGCGCGCCAGCCCGACGTCGCTGATCTTGCTGACGAAGTTGTGGTCGAGGAGGATGTTGGCCGGCTTCAGGTCGCGGTGGACCAGGGGCTCCGGCTTGGCCTGGTGGAGGAAGAGGAGGCCGGTGGCGATGTCGGCGGCGATGCGGAAGCGGATGTTCCAGGGGATGGGCAGGGTGTTGCCTCGCCGGCACAGCCGGTCCTCCAGGCTGCCGTAGTCCATGTACTCGTACACCAGGCAGCCGTACTCTGGGCAGGCTCCCAGCAGCAGCACCATGTTTGGATGCCTCATGCAGCTAAGCACCTCTATCTGAACAAAAAGAGTTATAGCTTTTTCATCAGCATGAACTTTATTACTAGCTTGATCATAACTATGTTTTGGATAAATGGCACCAGTTATTTGATCTGCCAAAAAAAAAGAAGAAACTTTCTCATCAGCATGCAGTTTATTAGTAGCTTGATCAGAACTACTGTATCTTTTGCACATATAAATGCAGATAATTAGATATTTTAATGGTAACTGTGGATAATAGGAAGATAAAATGTCCTTTAAAACATGTCAAATAAATAATGATGTTCTGACTTATTGATTGTCAGATTATTAACTCCTTCAGACACAAAAGAAAGAAAATTTGCTCCCTGAGGCTGAGGAAAATTACTGCATGGCTTTTAGTTTGGTTCTACTAATATGTAGACTCAAAACAACCCTGAATATACTAAAAATGAAGAATTTACTAGATACTATAATCAGATTTACCTCTTGCTGAAATTGTTTCCTCCCTTGTGATGCGTCTGGCCTTAAGATTTTAATGGCGACATTGGTATGATCCATGACAGCTTTATACACTGGCCCATATCCACCTTCCCCTATCTTGAGAGCCCTGTCAAACTTATGGGTGGCAGCTTCAATGTCATCAATGGAGTACCTCCTGTACCTTAGATCAGTGTTGTTCATTGCATCTGTTGCTCTCCTCCTCTCCTCGGCTTCACGCTTCGCCTTCCACTCTGCTCTCAATCTCTTTTGTGCCTCCAGCTCTGCAATTCTTTGTGCAGCCTCTGCTGCTTCCAGTGCGGCTCTGCACTTTGCCTTCTCCATTTGGACCAGAGCAAGGGCTTCCTCTTCTGCGTTTCTGAGTTCTTGGTACTTTTTGGACTCTTCCACCTTCATCTGGTGCATCTGAGCAGCCTGCAGGTTTGATCATTATCACTATTATTTCAAGATCTTTCGGATGATAGTTGAAATTTACAGCAATATATAAGCAGGCAGACCTTCTGTTTAGCATCAACTGCTTCCTTGCATGCGGAGTTGTACATTTCCATTGTCTGTTTCAGCTCTAGTCTCAGGCGTCTCATTTCGGCTTCGACATCCTTCTGAATTTCAATCGACACAAAATAAGAGTTGATTAAAATCCAATACTCTAGAAGATTCCATATCACCACTACATATGCAAAGATTTTGATCCACTGCAGCAAAACTGATGTTGCTCAGTGTGCTTGCTTACCCCAGCTGAGCTTAGGCTTTCCATGGACATTGATGTGGAAAGCTCCATAGAATCGGCAAAGTCCATCGATGGCAACTCCATGCTCATTGGAAAATCAACGTCATCTGAAAAGGAGCTACGGGTCACCGAGGGTCTCGGAGGAGCTATGAAATCGATATAGTCGTCGAAATCCTTCTGGGGTGCTGTCCTAGCTCCAGAGAGAGGCCTTTCCCTGGATGGAGCTTTTGCGATGCCCGCTAGTCGGTCCACTGATGGTCTGTTTGCCTTTGGAGATGATTGATGGGAAATCTTCTTCCAGTCTCCTCTTGATCTGCTCATCAAACCCGGACACGCTTTAGTATTATGTTAGCAAGTTCAGAAGGTAAACAGAGTGACATGACTGACAGATAGATGTTATATCCTAGTTATGTGCATACAAGTGTTTAGAATTTTGGATTTCTGCAAACCATTTTGCTTCACAAACATGCAATGTAATTATTGAGTTAAGTACTTGTTCTTTATCCACAAACTTGCCTCGCATATCCGTCGGATTCTATGCTTGATTGTGAGAATTGTTTGGGAGGGAGAGTGGTAAAGGGTGCTGGGGCTTTGGCTGCCTTCACTTGGATTGCCTTGCCTTTATGGATGACATGCACTGTGCAGTAATCAGGCACCATCTTCATCAAGCATGTTGGCACATCAGGATTTCTGAACTTTCTGCAGGGCATAAGGTTCATGACTGTATTCAGTTATTACAGGTCATCAAGGGAATGGGGAATGGTGCACAGCCATGGAGGATGAACAATCATGCACCTGATAAATGTGTTCCTCGTCGATGCCCCGACGACAATGTCGGTGATGGCATGGCTGGTAGCGTATTCGACGATTGCTTTGGAGACGTCACTGCCATCCAAGATCACCTCCTTCAGTTGCATCTGCAGTTTGCAATGTAAGCTTTGCTTGGCATTATTTTGTTCCATTTTATTATGTTATTGTCATGTTATTCTAGTACCAAAACTTGTATCGATAAGATAGTATATATTCTATTGGCACTCACCCCTTTACGAGCACAATAGCCCCTGTATGAGATGAACATCTGTTGCATCTCTGCATCCGCTTCATCTTTACCTCCACGGCCTGCTTCAGCTGCAGTATGGCCAAACCATATCAAGAACATTGTTGATGAATTAAACCATGCTAAATAGGAGAAAATACATATGTTAGCTACCTCATGGAATCTAACAAACCATATGCAGCATTTCGAAACAATGCGCATTATCGACAAAATCACAACCTTTTTGTTGTGTCTGAATTTTTCATTTTCGTACAATCTTCATTGCATGGTGGCAAAATGCACACCACATTGTTGCATGCAGGTCCCTTCAATTATGCACCTCCCATTTGATCAAGGAAAAAGGTATGATTTTTCTCACTGATATTTCTTACAATTCTAGTTTTGGTTTCATGCAGATTGATGGAGGATGCACCTACCGTTATGGTTGGGCCTGACATGGACGACCTGGAGAACGCTGCCCCTGGCGAGCAGCCGGTCCACCGCCCACTTCGCCGCCTGCTGGCTGTTCTTGTCCCGGTCGACGGCGACCGCGGTGGAGCTGTCCCTCGCCGCCTCGTGCTCCCCGCCGCCGTGCGAAGACGCCGACGAGGAGGAGAAGGCCGACAGGTACATGCTCCCCCTCGCCGGACACTACACAGGCTCCGGCCAACGATCGGAAGGGAGGGAGAGACAAAAATGGATTCTTTTGTCTCTCCTCCTCTCCCTTTTTGCCGTATTTCTCCTGCTCCTGCTCTGCTGTGATGAAGCCAACCCAAAACTGCAGGAGGTTTCACTGTTTTTTCCCTTCATTTTTTGGGGCCAAATTTGGGTGCTGCAGAGTTGTAATGGGCGTTGGCTTAATTTATTTTGTGGCTCTTGTGTCCCCACTTGTCATTGACAATCCAGGTGTTTCCCAATAATCTATTTTTGCATCTCCTTGTATGCATCCTAGTTGAAACAAGGTGGATACAAGGAAACGTAGTTATAAATGTGATCAAGCATACTAGTACATAATTTGAAGTAAAAAACCTCAAGAGTTTTTTTTTCCGTCAAAGAAAAATTGGCCACTCTCTGAAAACTTGAACAGATGACAGTATAACACATGTCTGGCACTGGCACGGGAAGCTCATTGTAGTTTTTAGAATGTAACCCGGCTTCTTATTCTAAACGCCCTTCATGTGTTTACATAAAACATGCTGATATACAAGGTAAGGCCTTCTATCAAACATATGATATTTGAGTAATTTTCATGTGTAAAATACTGTAAAATGCTATGGCGGAAGTGTTAGTGTGCCCAAGGGCAGCAAATCTAGCCAGCGAAATGGGGGTCAGAAAGGTGATTATTGAAACAGATAGTGTAGAAGTTGAGAAGATGCTGGCTCAAGAAAATCAATCAGTTTATGGTACAAGGATCCAAGAAGTAAAAGGTAAACCATGCTCTTTCCAGGATGCTAGCTTGGGTCAATTGCATTTGGTGGTCGGCGAACATGGTAGCTCATATGTTAGTGAAGGAAAGCTGTTCTAGCGAATGTATATTACTCGCTTCCCCCGGAGTTCCTTCGGTCATATCTCGATATGTTGATTATAACCAGTTTAATATGATTGAATGAAATCGCTAGCAGCTTTCCACTCAGAAAAACATACTGCAAAATCCGTATGTTCTAAAACCGTAGATATCAAAGGCTTGACAGATATTTTAGCAATAAATCCATTATGGGAGTTGTTAGATTCCCCATCAAGAATAGAAGCGAGTTACCTTCGGAGTGCTTGTAGCATCTAAGGGCATGTATAACAGTTCAGAGTGCTTGTAGCATCTACTTTTAAGGGCATGTATATCAGTTAGCCATTAATACAGGGCTTATAGGCTCGTCAATTAGGAAAAATTGCTGACATGGAAGTGAGACGAGAGAAAATGGAAACATTGATGTTAAGCTTAATATCGGCGCGTAGCCTCTATAAAAAAAAATTTTGCTGCATGAGGGTTGGCAAAAGGAAAGAATAATAAAAAAATTATTTTAGTGGGTTAATGATTAGAGCATTTGTTGTCTCAACTACTGTAAGAGAACAATCTCTAAATGACGTGTATTGCCTAAATGCCTATATCAGGCTCTACCTATTAACATGTCCTAATAGTTCCTCGCTCATCAAGTTTCATTCTTCCTCCATCCAACAATATAAGTATTTCTAGATTGTTTAGCAAATTTGCATGAAATTTGATTGATAGAACAAATAGTAGTACAAAAATGCTTACTCCATCTGTCCCAAAAAGAATCAATTCATTGCTATGGACCTGGACGAGTATGGAGAGAGTATATTCTTAAACAAAATTTGAATATTTCAAATACTTATATTATTGGAGGTAGGGATGAAACTGAACGGGATAGATCCCGTACCGACCGTTTTCGTTTTCTATATTATGATACCGTTTTCGACCGTTTTCGAATTTAGCAAAACATAAAAAATTGTCATTTTCAATTAGTTTCACAATCATTTTCAACCATTTTTTGTCCTCATTATTTACTAAAATATAGAAAAATCCCGTACCGATCGTTTTCGTTTTCTATATTATAATACCGTTTTCGACCGTTTCCGACCGTTTTCATCCCTAATTGGAGGGAGGGAGTATGTGTAATATCCCCGTCCTGACACCATCTACAGTGACACCAAAGTGAGAGCGCCATAGGAGATTGGCGTGAACCAACTCTCACGGACCATGTTGCTGGTAACAGTCCCAGGAAACCTTGCTGGTACCCGCGGTCAACCGAGATGTACCATAGCAACTAAATAAAATATTTATATATATTATACCTTTATAAGTTGTAACTTCGGATAAGCTCTGAGCAGCAACCTTCAAACAGAACGACATCAGTGAAACGACAGCGCAGCGAGAACCCAATCCACAAGCGACGGCTTGGAATTACGAAAGAAACCCTAATCTTCACTTCAACCTCACTCTTCCTGAAGGGGAAAAAAGATAATGGAATAAGTACATACGTACTCAGCAAGTCACGGAAACTGTGAGTTATGCAGGCCATCAAGGAAGGTATGGTGAATTTTTGGAAATAGATTTAAATATCAGTTGGAGGTTCTATTTTAAACTTAAATCCAAAAATTTAACTTTTAAGAACTTCTTTAGGCCTTTTGGAAGATGCTCTAACAAACTCCCTCTGTGAGACTGACACTACTGGCCCACTCTCCCACCAAACTGACTATTACTACTGAGCTCCTACCTCCCGAGACGCCCGCGAGTAACCAACGAATTTCCCGCGTCGTCTTGAACCTCCTCGAGATCGCCATCCCCACCGCCACCAGCTAGCGTCCGCCGCATCGCCTCAATCCCATGGCTTCCGGCGAACCGCAGCCACGGCCGGCACCCTCCGTGGCCGTCGCCGTCCGCCCCGGGGGCAGCGCGAGCCGCCGCGCCGCGCGGTGGGCCGCCGCCAACCTCCCCGCAGCTGGAGACGGAGACGGCCGCGCCGCAGCCGCCATTTCCGTCGTCCACGTCATCCCCCCGCTCCGGTTCGTCCCCTCCCCATGTAAGTGCGCTCCCTCCTTGACTCCTCGGCTACCTGGCGGATTTGGTTCGGGTTGCCACGGCTTGACGCGGGTTTTGTGCGGGGTGGTGGTGGTGAAGCCGGCGAGCAGGTGCCGGCGGCGCGGGTGGCGCGGGAGGCGGCGGAGGCGTACGCGAGGGACCGCCACGCCCGCGCGCAGGAGGCGCTTCTCACCTTCCGCCGCATCTTCGCCGCCGCCGCTGCGAATGCGACGGTGAGTGCCCCCAATCAGAAAAAAAAAAAGGAAAAAAAAGATCCCATTTCTGAACGTTTCCCGTGATCTGATCCGGTTCGCTTCGCGCCTTCGCTGCCGCAGGTGGAGACGGTGGTGCTGGAGGGCGACAGCGTGGCGGAGGCGCTGGTGCGGTACGCGGCGGATTCCGGCGTACGGAGCCTCGTGCTCGGCTCGGCCTCCTTAGGGTGGTTCAGAAGGTGCGTCCTTTTCCCACTTTTCAGCATTTAATTTATGAACCGATGAATGAGATTATTAGGGTAATGTAATTATGCAGTTAAGAGGTGATTAAGAGAAAAGGGTGTGCTGTCTCCTATTAATTTTACCTTTTTAGTCGAGGGTTGGAATAAAATGATCGATTTGGACATCACGGAGCAATGGCTTCAAAGCTTCAGAGAAACTAAAGTGCATTTTGATGGGATTAGTTGCAATGCTTCCTCATGTCACATTTCTTCTGGTATGGTTGCACTGTGTGTACTATGCAGCTTGTGTGTTGTGTTACATATGGATTGCTGACAGTTTGGTAAGCTGCTGTTTTCTGCTTATGATGTAGGGGTACAGTCATCTAGATGTCTTCAATTGCATTACAGATGGCTGACAGAAATGTTTTGTCTTGTCTTTGACTATGGGGATTACATTGTATTGTGACATTGCATAAGTCCTTTTTTTTGCTTTTCATACTAAGGTTTTCTTGCACTAAAAAAATGTAGATAGACTTTGTCAACAGTGCGCTACTGCGAACTTTTCTAAAGAAATAGTAAGGTTGGTTGGCAATTTATTTGATGTCGGTGTACCAGGTTGTCAGTTAAAAATTTCATGGATGGACAGCTGGTTTCTGTTTGTACCTGATGCCTAATGCAACATTCCAAGTTAAACACCCGACAGTGCTTATATTTTTGTCAAAATGGCTTGGAACATCAAGCTTTACTTTTCTTTGCTAAATTTACTTCTGGTTGTTAGCTTTCTGATGCTGCCTGCAATAAAAATCCGCATTATTGCGCTGTCCTGGGCTTCTTTGGATCCAGAAACTTCTTCAATGTACAGATTGTGAATAAATCTGTTGAATTTGCTTCAGGGCTGCTTGATATTTCTACTTATCTTTAATAATTTATTTTTATTTTGCTATCATCTTTATCAAGAAAGTTTTGAGTTACATAACTGCTTTTGCCATCAGACTTAACAATAAGGGCCTTAGCATTGTTATATTTACTGTCCTTAAATTGCTGCACCATCTTGCAGGGCGATGAGTATCCCAGATGTTGCCACTGCTGTCCTAAAAACAACAGAAATTTCATGCAATGTATTTGTCGTGTCCAAACGAAGACTGACCCTGAAAGTGACAAGACATCCTCAAATGAGCAGTATGTCTTGAGAATTTGACAATGAGTTTTCCTCTTTATCCCATATTTTATCTTTTTGCATGTTTCCCTTTGCTAGTTTAAATATATAAATGCTCATTTTGTGTTGGGCGCTCATTTTGCAGGGTCTGGTACAGGCTTGAGAATTCAATCAGTTAGTCAGAAAGCATTTGCAAAATCATACAGAAGTTTGTTATTCGACAACTTTCCTGAGGATGGCATACATTCAGATTCATTCTGCCAGTCCCGCATTTCTCATTGTGGTCCTACTAATGCTCGTCAAAGTTCCGAAAGTTACGGGCAACTCCCTCGAAAAAGTTTAGGTGTGAAGATAACAGGAACAGAAGGATATAAAAACCATAGTTTTCGAATCCCCTTCAAGGAAGCACATTATGCTGATTCTAACTCAAGTGAAGAGGTCAGATCTGCCCCCTCCATTCTTAATTTATTATACTACTATTCAGTGTTGCAATCAAGAAAAATTAATTTGAGGTATATTTGCTTTCGTAGCATGCTAAATATGTTGCCACGACATTATCTACAGTGTCAATCCATAGATGAAGTAGCAAAACTGAGGAAGGAATTGCAGGATACCTTAGTGATGTATGACAAAGCCTGTGAAGATCTTGTCCATGCTAAGAAAAAGGTTAAATTCTTAATGCAGCTTGTCATATCTTTAGTAGTCAATTGTTTTTTTCGTGAATTATCTTCAAAAGTTATTATCTTTATTGGTCCTGCTATCCCTATAATCTACTTTGTGAATTCTGCATTTTTCGTCCCCTAAATTATTTACTATATTCTCACATTGCTATTATTTACAGTAATTCAATTTTTTTTAGAGTTTAGACAATATTGCATTCATGACACCTCAAATGCACTAATCCTTGTCATCATGATGACAGATTCAGGTACTTTCCAGTGAGTGTTCTGAAGAGGCAAGGAAGGTGGAGCATGCGCTACAGAAGGAAGAAGCTCTGAAGCAGCTGGTAGCAGACGAGAAGGCAAAACATTTGGAGGCCATTGAAGAAGTTGAGCAAGCAAATAAATCATTCACCCGAGAGGCCTACTCAAGGAACAAGGCAGAAATGGTAGCGAGCCTGATCTCCCTCGATAAGGCAAAAGTTGTTGATGCTATTTTGTCGACAAGCAAAAATTGCAGGCGGTACAAAAAACATGAAATAGAGCTTGCCACTGATAATTTCTCTGAAGCAAGGAAGATTGGTGAGGGAGGTTATGGGAATGTATATAGGTGCACCCTTGATCATACTGAAGTTGCTGTCAAGGTCATTCAGCAAGATTCCATCGACAAAACTGATGAGTTCCTGAGGGAGGTAATTATGGTTTATGGCGAAATTCATGCATATGCATGTAGAATTCATTTTACATATTTTTTTGTTGTGTGTGAGAAGCTCGGTAAATTGATCCTACTGTATGGATTCATGCAGGTTGACATTCTCAGCCAGCTTCAGCATCCCAACCTTGTTTTGTTGCTTGGTTTCTGTCCTGAAATTGGCTGTCTTGTATATGAATACCTTCAGAATGGAAGTCTAGAAGATCAACTCCTTAACAACAGAGGGCGCCAACCTCTCCATTGGTTCCTCAGGTTCCAAATCATCTTTGATGTGTCATGTGGGCTTGCATTCTTGCATGGAAGGAAACCAGAACCTATAGTCCACCGAGACCTCAAACCTGCAAACATCTTGCTGGACAAGAATTATGTGGGTAAAATCGGTGATGCCGGTTTCGCGAAGCTCATATCAGATCTTGTGCCTGACTGGCAAACGGAGTACAAAGAGACCATCATTGCCGGCACACTGTACTACATGGATCCTGAGTACCAGCAAACCGGGACAGTTCGTCCTAAATCGGACCTGTTCGCCCTGGGAGTCAACATTCTTCAGATGCTAACCGGCAAACGCCCCAATGGGCTCATTGTCAGCACAGAAAACGCCATCAGAAATGGGATGCTTGCTGATATCCTTGACAAATCTCAGACTGACTGGCCACTTCCTGAGGCAGAAATGTTGGCAAATCTTGGCTTGAGATGCACGGCCCTAAAATGCAGAGAGAGGCCTGGCCTTGAGTCAGAGGTTCTCCCAAAGCTCCAGGAAATTCTGCATAGGATTACTTCTGCTGTCAATGTAAGAAATCCAAAGTTAAATGTGCCAAGCCATTTCATCTGCCCTATAATGCAGGTAAATCCACTGCTACCGACTGTCAGTTTCATTAATCTTTATTATACATTGCTCGAAAAGTTATTTTTATTCCTCTTTAATATGGTTAATTATAATAAAATTCTTCTTTCAAAAAATTGTCAATTTTACAATTTCCATACAGGAGGTAATGAATGATCCTTATGTCGCTGCTGATGGACACACGTATGAGGAACAAGCAATCAAAGCTTGGCTCAGGAAACACAAAGTATCACCGGTCACACGGCGCATTCTACCAAATTCGTCCGTAATCCCAAACCACTCGTTGCGAGCTGCGATACAGCAGTGGAAGGCACAATCAGCTCATGCAAAGGCATGAAATGGGCGTTGAGTTTGTTCCAATATATGATTTAATTTTTTATTCTTTGAGTTCTTTAACCTGTAAATTGGAGTGGAGTTAGGGCCTTAGGGAGGAGGGCTGCTACACTTACATGTAAATAAAGGTGTCAGTCTATTAATAGTGTGCAAACTATCTGAATACTGAATTCGATAAATTGCAAATGCGATTTATTCTTTGGAATATCAGTAACAATACCTTTGGCATCGTTGGTTTGCTATGAGAGAGTTTGTTGCATAGCCCAGCTGGGTTCGAGCCACAAACCATTTTGGATAAAGAAAACATACCATTTTGGATGTTACCATGGTCTTTAAAATACAATTTTGACAGCCAATTTTTATTGCACAATAATTGAAAAACCCAATAATAATAATAATAATAATAATAATAATAATAATAATATACATATTTATACATCCAACCTAAATATTTAAAAAATATAGTAATATTCTAAGTTTTTAAAGTTTAACTTTAAACATGTCTAAAACGATTTGTTCTCATGGCCCAAGGGAGTACTAAGTTCGTCCTAAATATCCTTCATTTTTTCTATCCAAACTTTTATTCAAGTGCATAGATTAAATATACCAACAATATCCTCCTGCAAAAAATACAGATAACGTCCCTCGACATGCATTTGAATTATTCTAGGACTAGCGGAAGCATCAAAGGTGTGGTGTTAGAGTCGTGGTTGTATGACTCTACTCAGGTCTAAATCTTGGTGCCTATAAATATTATGCACATGTGATTATGCTCTTATAAGAAATTTATTGAGGTCAATGAACATACTCGCTAGGATGTGAGTGGGGCGTATGTGCGTGTGCATCCACCATGTAATCAGAAAAAGAATTTTTTTGATTTTTATATTTATTTATTAAAAGATTTGCAAAAGTAGATTTTTGTTTGAAAAAATTGCAAAAATAGACTCCCACCGTCCTCTGGGAGGGCGATTTTTAAAAATCACCCTCCCAGAGGGCGATTTTATGACGTGGTTGACGGCCGTTGGCCCCCCGCCGACGGCCGTCAGCCATTTTGCAGGCGGGCCCCCGGCCTCCCAAAAACCGCCCTCTCAGAGGGCGGCAAGGGGGCCGCCTGCAAAATGCGCCCGGGGGCCGGCCATTTTACAGGCGGCCCCCTTGCCGCCCTCTGGGAGGGCGGTTTTTGGCTTGCCGCCCAACTAGAGGGCGGTATTTAGCGTTAATATAGTCCGGACCGGTCCGGACCCTATCCGGACAGTCCGGACCAATATGCCGAAAAAAAGAAAAAAATTGATTTAGAAAAATTAATTTTCGAAATCAATTTTTATGTGAGTACCGGCTGCCGTCACTATTCCCTAAGCACATACTGTCGCCGCTCCCTGGCCGCGCCGTCCTCACACAGTAGTTGCATCGCTAGTTGGATATCAGTAGGTTTGTATAATAGTTAATGTGTGTTCGGTTGTCACCGCTCGGAATGTACTTTCGTCGTGAAGTTGATACTCGAAAATTCATGTTTTTGATCAGGTTCGTCAGAAACGTAGATCGTGAGGAATACGTCGTTTGATCGATGAGCGTAAACGAAGTAAAGTGGTTTCATCAGGAAACGTAGAATTAATAAAACATTATATACAACAGACAAACTATTACAGACAGAAAGTACTACGGGCCCGGACCGTAACCTCTAGCTCTCTTTGACTTCCTACCCTGCGCTCGCACCTGTCCCTGGGAGTACGTCAACCGGTCTGGTGGTACAGCACAGCCAGCGCGGGTCGTCTGCACGGGTGTGGCAACCGGTGGGTCATGTGTCTGTGGTGGCGGAGCTCCTTCGAGCTGCGAGGCAGCTAGTATCTCGTGGATCTCCTCGCCCTCGTTGTCCTCAAGTCGTCCTCCTCGAAAGGACCCGGTGCCCAACCGCTACGCTTGCGCCCTGCGTGGAGGAGCCAAGCGCCAGCAAACATCGATGGCGCTGTAGAGTGGAACAAATGTACACAAATTATTGATTATTGCAAATCGAAATTTTGCAAGAGAAAAGTAAACTTTGATATAACCTGAAGGACCTCCTATGGTGGCACTGGGGGCACTTGTCATGCCCAGCTGCGCGTGTGGTCGTGTGTGGTATACTCCATGTGTCGACGTGCTAGCACCAGAGGGATGTAGGTACGGTGTAGCGAAGGCTGCAGGGAAGCATATTGATGTACAACGGTGCATGTCGTACAAGGAAACATATTATGAACTGGAAGGTTAGTAGAATTTACCTCTGGAGGGGCCAGATGGTGACTGGAACCCTACGGGCGCACTCCTGCTCCTCGTCCTATTCCTGCTGGCCATGGCTGCTGTTGCTGTTATAAGACAGGAGGTATGCGTCAGCCGCACGACAAGTGAGCGCACGAAGCACTGTGTGCAACGCCTGACGATCCTCCCGAAGGTCGTCCTCTGCGTCGCAGTCAGCACGATCCCAGTGTCCAACCGTCTGAACGCCGCGTTGACATCACCCTGAATCTGTCGTGCTGCGTCGACCTATTTCAAATGTGACTTGATTATGTGTTAGAGCCGTGGCTACCTAGAAAGGGAATGAAAAGTGCAAAGATAAAGTGACTTACCGCGCGAAAGTAGTCCTGGTCAGGTGTGTAGGATACGTGTCTGTCGTAGCGGCACGTGTGGCTGGGATCACTGGGTGAACGTTACGCGTATGCGGGTCGAGGCTGGTACCACATGAGGTATGCTAGGTATGCTCTCAGTGTTGTGCACGGAACTCGTCGATGACATCCTCCGTCGCCAACAACCAGTCCTCCACGTACTGCTGCAATCGGGGGATACCACTGAGCGCCGGCTGCCTGTCCCTACGATTATAACTTATTTGCAGAGAGTGCATTAGAGTACATTAAGAGTGGTACTATAAACAAAGATCGCAGTTGTACTTACCGGTGCACATCGCGCGCACAACACCTCTATGGGCATAGGGAAGACTGACGTAGGCCGACTGTCGCCATTACGCGCTGTGGACAGTGGGGCTTGACGAAAGATGTCGAACACCAATGGCACTTTGTCAACCAGTACGCCTGGTCGCGTGCAAAGAGTACAGAGTCGAGCGGTGCACGGGCCGCGATGGCCTGTGGACTATAGGGCTCCCAGACGACGTCGCTGGGTAGCAAGCGGTCAAACTCCATAACGAACTCGGAGTAGGCCCTCCTAACCTGGTTGTGGGCGTAACGACGTTGCAAAATAAGAAAAGATTACACGTCAGTGTTTGTGCATAAGTGGTAAACATAGAATTTCACATTACGTACCCCACGACGACACCATGCCATCCCCATAGTCGGGCGGTCCTCGGGCCACTGCCCGTACAAGCCTCCAGGGCCACCCTCGTAGGCAGAGAGCTGAATGAGAGGACGGCCTATCTCGAAACGCTCTGCTGCCCATAGCTGCAGAAGGAGAGGGCAACCGGCGAGAATCGCACCTGGATCGGTCTTCGTGCACGCGTCACAAAGAGCACGGTATGTCACCGCTAGCACAACAGATCCCCAGCTCCACTGCGGTACGTAGCCGTCCTCGCTGTCGACGATCGCACGAGCGTAGTGGATCAGTCCCTTGTCCACCGCGTGCCCGTGACTGTTGGTGAACATCACCCACCCGAACAGCCACAACAGGTAGGCCTCCATGCTCCGCTGCACCGAGTATTCGTCGGCGTCGTCGTCTAGCTTGTCAGGCTGTAAAGGAAGATCATAGTCAGCATCACTGCTCCTTTATAGGTCGGATGATTGTGAATCAAATGAATCCGTGACTTACGGTGTACTGTAGCACCCACGCCTGTGAGGGGCCAGCCATGGTGTAAGGCGGTAGCGAACTCGGCATACCAAGCCCAGGTAGACGCTGCACGGCCTCGAACCAAGCAGATATGTCCTGCGCCCAACCATGCCCCCCGTCAACCGGACCGACTGCGTCCCCTGCGAGGGGAAGTCCCAGTAGGTAAGACACGTCCTGCAGTGTGGGAGTCATCTCGCCACACGGTAGGTGGAACGTGTGGGTCTCCGGTCTCCAGCGATCCACCAGTGCTGCCAGAAGTGACCGGTCAGCTTCCCATCGCTTGGCGGGGTCTCTCTCGTCCGGTGCGGGTTCAACTAGCCTGCACAGCGGAAGAAGTCTAGCCTCACACAACCTGCCAAATATAGAACTGTATTCAATATCGGGGAAAACATAGATATGCACAAATGATGTGAATGAATATTCGTACAGCTCTTACCTCTGACGGAACTGGGGGTCTATCCGCAGGAGCTGACGTGAAGGCCGTGGACGGAAGGTGCCTAGCTGGGCACCCTCGACGGCTGACAGGTAAGACCGGTGAGACTGGTCGAGACCCCGGTCGAGCAGCTCTGGTGTAGGGTATGCCATACCTGCATACAAATAGAGAGTTAGCATAAATTAGTTTTAATGTTTATAGCATTGTTACATGACAATAAAAAACAACAGTACGATACATGTCATTCTACAACAAAGATCAAGTATAGACTTACACTACACCCCAGCACCACCAATTGTTCGAGAACGTCTAAGACGGGGTCGTCTTGAAGTTGTGCCTTCACCCGTAGGACGACTACCATCAATGGCTGAACCCGACGGTCCAGCTTCTGCCGCACTTGGACCGGCTGCATCCTTTGGACATTTCTTATAGGTATGACCTGTTTGGTCACACTTTGAACAACGTTTAAGTCTTCCACCGGCTTCTGACTCATCCATGTCATTACGGATGCGTCTTGTCTTGCGGCGACCTTTTTTATCCCTCAATTTTGTTGGGTCAGGAATGTAGATAGCTTGAGGATTCTCCGTAGTAAATGTCTCCGCTATACCGAAACCGTATATCTCTCCACTCCAGGTATTATAGATTGCTTCTTTTCTGAAATAAGGTGAGACAAAATAACGTACTTCGATTCCACACTCACCACTCGCGGCAATCACATGGGAACATGGCTTGTGGAGCAGAGTAGGTTTTCGGCACGAGCACTTGCAGGTCCCGTCTTCTTTGAGCACACACTCCTGCACAACTCTTTTGCGGTAGATTCCGCGCATGCCCTTGTCGACACACAATATTTCAAATATGTGTTTCTTGTGTGCCTTGAGGTAGAGCACGATGTCTTCGGGCCTTATTACTTTTATCTTGCAGGTACTTAGTGAGCAGCGTTCCAAAGAAAAGATTATTATCCGTTATTGAGGGGCCAGTTGCTCTGAACCGATCTCTAAAGTACTTGCATGTCCCATGCAAGATAAATTCAACTATTCCAACAAGTGGGAGCCCTCGAACACCACGCATCACCCAGTTATAGACCTCTGCCAAATTTGTGGTCATTATGCCAAATCGAGAACCATCCTTGTCATACAACAATGCCCATTTCTCCTTTGGCTCATTCTCAATCCACTCTGAAAATTTTCTAACTGAGGATGCATGCCTTCTTCTCATACGAGGTCCATCGCTTGATAGAGGTCCAAGAGCTTCCGGAGCCTCGTCACCTCCAATGGTAGCCCTCCTGGACTGCTCATCTGTTTGTTTAGAGGTCAGCTCATCCAACCTCCTCCAAAGCTTGTTGAACTTCTTCTCTTGATTCTTGCGCCGCAAAGCCTCTTGAAAAGATCCATAAGGTGCTTATTTCTAAACTGTTTGTAGAAATTAGCACCCATATGACGCATGCACCATCTGCTTTGGACATCAGACCACCTTGGTGGGTATCCCTTCTCAACACTTCCATCTCTCAGTTCCTCAATTGCACGCAGCAAGCCGGAGTTACGGTCATGTATGAAGCATACGTCTGGTCTCATCCGTACAACTGCTGTCTTAACCCTTTCTAGTAACCAATACCAGCTATCAGTGTTCTCACTCTTAACAAAAGCGAAAGCCACCGGTAGAACTTGGTTGTTTCCATCAACTCCAATTGCTGTTAATAGCTGTCCTCTATATTTTCCAGTCAGAAATGTCCCATCGATGCAGAGGATAGGACGACAATGGATAAATGCCTGAATGCAAGCACCTAGTGTAAAGAATACACGTTGCAACATACTTTTATTACCATGGTCAATTGATGGAAAGACTTTCAGGTCATAGCACGTCTCCGGATTTCTCGGAAGAATATAGCCTAATAGACGAGGCAAATTATCATAAGATGCTTCAAATGTGCCAAACCTCATCTCTACAACCTTCTGTTTTGCCCACCAAGCCTTATCATAGCTAATTGTATATTTGAATTTCTCTTCAATATGCATAACAATTGACCTTGGTTCGTACCCCAGATTGTTGACAATATGAGAGTACATCTCTGTTGCAACAAATGCAGAGGTCATGTTTCTATGATATTTTTCAACACCTGTCAAGTAACATGAATGCTCCGTCACGATTGAAACTTACCAATAATCTTTCCATTTACCCTTGAATGCATGCACCCGCCATGGACACCCATCCTTCATGCACTTCACTTCATACACTGATTTGTTTGACTTCACGACCGAGAACTCCCTCTGTAGTGACACCGCCCATTGTTTGACTGCCTCCTTTAAATCTTCTACATATGCGTACTTAGCCCCCTGAATGACCTCATTCTGCTTGTACTCCCACGGCACATGATGTCGCTCGGAGATAGTAAGCGCAGAGAAGTTCTCGTTGCTCCATTCTGCAGGCATCACGTTGTCCTCATCAGACGAGTCATCATACTTTGCATGCTCATTTTCAGAATCTTCTCTAGCCATTTCTTGGACGATCGTGTCGATATGTTCTCCCTCATCTGCCACACCTGTTGCCTGTCTATCTTCTTCATTCCTCCTTCATTTTCTTCTATTGTTTCACTATCACTCCCGCCGTACTTGGACCCTCATCATCTTGTACGGGCATTGCACCAGCATTGTTATCTTTCTCATATATGGACACAAGTATGCCCAGTGGCCAGCCACGTTGAAATGCATTCTCCATATACCATCTCCAAGTGGCAGTGCAATCCACTTGCATCAGTTCCCAAAAAAAACCTTCAACTACACGACTGACTACTACATACAAGGTTATTCCGTTGAGCTGAGGGTCCAGTCGAAACCCTCGCATCAGCCAGTTGTATACTGATCCAAAACTTCTCTCAGCTGGCCTATCAATACCCTTAGCCGTTGAACTAAACTCCGACAGATCTACACCGTCTGGACCATATCTCACATTCCCTTGCCCGTGAAATAACTGAAATATCACCTTATTTGACATATTTGTTGATGAAAAATACAGTTAAACTAGGTACCAACATCCTCCTAACATCTAAAACCGTGTATTCCAGATTTTATAAGTACCATCTGTACAAAAAATAAGTCATCTAACAGATTAACTAAAAACTACAGATCTATATAGTACTATACACGTAACTAGTATATTACTACATCAATTCTTACATACAAATAGAAATTGCAAAGGAACAATGGATTTTACCTGCAGGCAAATCAGCAAACGGGCAGAGCTTCGCTGCTTTCGCCCTCTCAGCTCTCTCCTGTTTTTTTTTCTAATTTGAGTGAATTTTATGATATTTTTTGAGTCTGGGAGGGGGGTTTTATACCCGGGGGCTAAAAACCGCCCTCCCAGAGGGCGGCAAGGGGGCCGCCTGCAAAAAACCGCCCTGGAAATGGGCGACTTTGCAGGAGGCCCCCGGGAGCCAAAAACCGCCCTTTCAGAGGGCGGTTTTTGGGCACATTTTGCAGGCGGCCCAAAAACTGCCCTCTCAGAGGGCGGCAAGGGGGCCGCCTGCAAAATGGCTGACGGCCGTCGGCGGGGGGGGGGCCAACGGCCGTCAGCCACGTCATAAAATCGCCCTCTGGGAGGGCGATTTTTAAAAACCGCCCTCCCAGAGGACGGTGGGGAGTCTATTTTTGCAATTTTTTCAAACAAAAATCTACTTTTGCAAATATTTTAATAAATAAATACAAAAATCAAAAAAATTCATCAGAAAAAATGCCTACCAAAGCCTGGCCAATAAGAGGCACAATGGCCTACTATTTTGGATTGTTACTTAGGCTGCCGTCTAGTTTTGTGATGAGAAGAAGAAAAAAACATCTTGAGCCAAACATTATGCCCAGACCTAGCCCAAAGGAGCCTCATTTTTTTCAGGCCTGAAGAGGCCGGCCCGATTCAGATTTGCTCACATCTACTATAATACTACTGGGTAACCACAAGCGTCAACCATGATTGGAAGTTATTTTGAGTTTGTTGTAAGTTAAACTTTTTAAATTTAACTAATTTTATAGAAAAATGTAACAATATTTATAGTATCATATTAGTTTCATTAAAACAATATTGGATATATTTGTACAGTATATTTGTTCCTGTGTGAAGTAGTGCTATATTTTTATATAAACTTGAAAAAAATTAACTTAAAACAAACCTAAAATTAATTATAATATGAAACTAATGGAGTATCTATAACTCCGCAGGTTTTTGTCCATTACCAAGACATTATCTATCCTTGAGAGATTGAGAGACAATTGAGTTGCTGCCATCTGTTGTGCATCCACCCATGGTTCAATCTAAGGACTTGTGTGTTTCTATGGGAGTCTTAGTTCTTTTATGTTTTTACAGGTATGTACATCCAGTTGGATGTAGAGGCTGGGTTTATCTCATTATAAAAAAAAAAATCTGCTGTGCATCCACCCTGAGTTGTTTTGCATGTTCTGCAGCTCCCCAAGCCATAGCTAGCTATCCCCATGCATGAGAAAATTGAGAATCCCATGCATGCAAATGGTCAGATCGAGTCAGTTCCCATCCATTTCGCTACGTACTACGTAGGACTGGTTTGTCTATTCGCTGGCCTGGACTGTCTCCCACCATTAGTTGATTTCAGTTCACTGTGCATGCGACTGTTTCTGAAATTGAAACAGCAATAATCGATCACACTGTATATACACATATATCCATCCGAAAACAATAAGTCAAATTAAAATTGTTATCATGCATCTATTGGTAGAGTCGTTAGGACATTTTCAAAGGTAGAATCTTGTATAAACTATTAAACGATACATGATTATTTAGAGACTATACTCTTATGATAGTTGAGACAACAAAGACTCTTTCCATTAGCCCAAGAAATATTATTATTATTATTATTTCTTTTTTTCTATTTTCATATAACCAAGTTTCTATTTTATAAAAGCTAAGAGTTATTGTTGAGCCATTGGTAACCATAGCAATGATGTTTTTGTCTATCCTATTTCTCTTTTTCATAGTAGTAAATATTCCTAATTAGCAAGGCCAAGAGCTCCTATTAATAACCATTGTACATGCCTTCACATGAAGAAATCTTACAGTGAATGATGAGATTGATGTGTAATGAGTGTCGACAAAAGCAGTTACTCCCTCCGTCCCAATACAGGTGGATTTTTGTAATCTCAAGAAAAAGTTATTGGAGGAGAGAAAATACTAAAATACCTCTTATTGATGTAAAAGTAGTATTGGTTGTTGGTTAGGTAGGTATATTGAAGAGATAAAACTTTTTGGTTGATTGGTGGACTAAGGGGAGGTAGGTAAGAGCGTATAAATTAATTTATTTTGGTACAAAGTTTAAACTTAAAAAATTAATTTATTTTAGGATGAAGGAAGTACATGTCTATTCTTATCTGCTCAATGGATAAATAGATTAAGAGGCATGTTTTTCGAACAACACAACGATACGGTTTTTTTAAAAAAAACTTTCTATATATAAATTTCTTAAAATATTATTTTAGTTTCATTTTCTAATATTGTTTTAAGTTCATTTTCTAACTTTATAGTATTTAATTTATTCGCTCCTCAAATAATTGTCATAAATTATTTAAAAGAACAGGGCCACGAGGTCAATGGCTCTTGAATCTATCCATACATGTCAGTACCATAGTACATGAAAAACCGGCTCGGTTAAACCGAAAAAACCAGTGTGTCCTCAGCGGATCGGTTAGTTCTGAAGACCGTTCGAGTGGGTTTGAAGCTTGCTGTGGTAACCACCTGTCTGCCACACGCTAGTTGTATTATAAAAAGTGTTAAGTGCTCCTAATAGGTGCGGACAGTTGAACCAGCGGTTCCAGTTGAACCGATGGACCACGACCAGTGATCCAAGAGTTCATCGGTTCGATAGCCGGTCTAGCTTTTCGTAGTATGGTCCGTATAGTCCTGTTCGCCTGCCTTTGCATTGTGTTGCAGCAAAGACAACTGAGCAGGCCCTAAATCGTAGTTGAGATTAAATAGTTTCATAGTTATTGATTAACCACATGAGACTGTACGTATATATAGCGCTAGATGATCGTGAAAGTTAATTTCTTGGAAAAATTAACTTGAGCAAGCTAGCTAGAAATTCAATATTATAGTAGTGGCATTAATTGGGGACTCGATACTTCGATCGATCGATCAACGCTAGCCAGATGGTCACCTCTTCTGTAACAAATTAAGGTGTACATGCTCATTAAACTGTTGAAGATTCTCGCCAATTTGTTAGCTAGGCCAAATTGTCTAGGCGAAGTCTTCTTTTCACAGTTTGACGTGCATGGTCGTTGGGGCCGACATGTTTCTTCCGTGTGGGGTTACTTTGTGCCGTGCATTTTTCACACGTCTCTGCGAAGGTAACAAGATGTAGGGGGAATTTTGGAATAAAAGATAAATGTAGTTTGGTCAAGAAAGTTAGTAAACAAGATTGATTATGAATCTTGATTACCAATAAAATTATACTTCTTTTATTTTTTAAAGTAATGTTACATGAGATGGTGATGACTCTTTAAATTCGAGATTAATATATATAGGTAACACAATTTCTAGCATAAATTTCAGTATATATTAATATCTCACGTATCATAGAAGTACCACTATCTTCTAGCACCTCTTATAAGCAGTAGAAAAACTCTAGAACAACCGTCCTAGAAATGACTTACATAACGCCGAGTTTCTATTTTAATTTCTTTTATTTGGATATATTTGGGCTCTTGCTATTTATTGCTTTCATTTTGATTTTACCCTAGTTACGTTCGCGTAATTTCTTCCTAACACGTGAACTTAATTTGGTCCAAAGTCATCAGCCTCCATGCATGCAGATAAGCCTGCGGACAAGTGTGCCGTGGTCACGGTCACACATCCGGCACATGCACACCCTACACGCTTAACCAAAACTACAGTAGTTTGGAATTCCTGGCTTGCAGGCCACAGTTTGGCAAAACTTAATTTGGTTTCAGAACTTAACTTCGATGACCTGACAAGTCATTTCCTCACCTATAACTAGGTTGGCACGCGTGTACCAAGTCCGAACCCTTCTCTCATATATACATATATTTCTATTAAAATCATGTTTGCTTACAAGCAACTATATATATATATATAGATAATTAGGGTTTAAATTCTAAATTCTAGTGGATGAAGTTGTACACCCGAAACTCTAAAGTCACATATCTACAATACATCCCTAAGTACGTGCATTCTTCATCTCTTCAGCATGAGTCATATTATTGCACTATTTTTGTTACTATGTGTTCTCGTTGTGACCATGTGTTAGCTAGGTTTTTTTCTTTAGCTTTGCTGCTGCTTCTTATCAAGTTCAGGTGTGATGTATCTATTTAACTTACTCCTACTTGCATGCACGGACGGTACTTGTCAGCGCGTTACTTCTCTTTTCACGTTTCTTTTTCGGTTTCACCTACTGCTGTTCCAATTGACTTGCTCGATCACCAAACCAACTTATAGGTAGAATTATGATTTTCACGTTTCTTGTTGGTGCGTGCATCGCTCATTCCACATGCAGTATTTGCTAGGATTGCAACATAATAGCACATGATCTTGGCCATCTATTTTTACTACAGAGGGTTCAGACCTGTTCCTGAGCTACAGTAAATACACTATGCTTTTCCTAACTGAACTTATCTATTTCGGATGATCTTGGATTTACATCAAATAGCCCTAATGTGACTCTTTAAGTTACAGTCACACAATATGATCTGCAGGTGAACCCGACTTCATTAGGATAGGGATGCAAATGTTCGGGCTCACGAACTCACACATTGTCCATATTTAAAGTTGGCTCATATCAACTCTCTTAAATTGCCTATTTACATGTTTACAGCTTGAGCCGTGTACAAATTAGTTTAGGATATAAGCACGTAGATGCTATGTAAAAAAACAATCTGGTTCAAAATCATAGTAAGCGCGTTACAAGTTAAAATGTTGCTTAGGTGGACTAGAAAGTATGTCTCTATGGAGGATATTGCTGTTTTTGTAGACAAGATTTAAATTTATATCAATTGGATCTATACCTAATAATACTCATCAACCCCCTCAATTTATAGAGAACTCGACTCTCATCCCTCGGCTCCCAAGACATTGTATCTGCCTGCGTCTGCCTACACCTTACCGTCTTTGATCAAATTTATCCGACCCCTACCTCTTGTCATCACCATTCACTGCACCAGCATATTTTTCTACCACTTCCTACTCCATCGGCTCACCTTGTTCCCATATTGATCGTCTTTCTCATCTTCGGCGAGATTTCCCTTCCCCCATCAATCCTTTCTTGTCTCTGGCGGCTCTCCGTAGCCACCAAATTTACCAAATTAGATTGTCCTTGCTATCCTCCCTGTCCACCTTCGATCAAACAAGGGGCAGAAGCCATCTCTCTAAAGTCTAAACATGTCTTCACTGTCTTCTCCCGAAAACAAAACCCTAACCTAGTAGGGTCATTGCCTATGAATTGGAAGAGTTTGCTTGCGCACAAATCTTGGAGCAAATTAAATCCAACGGCGAAAAAATTGACGTATTGAACTGCTAATTATAAATGGTACCGAGTACTTTTAGCAATTCTCCATTAAAAAATAAATCCATTCTCGAGCAGGCTACGTGTAGTGCAGGCTCAGCCGGGCTATATATAGCCCAACGCACGAACGTCCTAACACCCCGAACCCAAGAGTTGCACTACGACGACGCAGCTACTCTGCCGATCTGCTTCCGGCCATGGCGCCGCCGTCAGCGAACTCCGGCGACGCCGCCGCGGCCCCGGGAGAGAAGAACAAGCTCTCGCCGTCGGGCCTCCCGATACGCGAGATCCCGGGCGGCTACGGCGTGCCATTCTTCTCACCGCTGCGTGACCGCCTCGACTATTTCTACTTCCAGGGAGCCGAGGAGTACTTCCGCTCACGCATCGCCCGCCACGGCGGCGCCACCGTGCTCCGCGTCAACATGCCGCCCGGCCCGTTCATCTCCGGCGACTCCCGCGTCGTCGCCGTCCTCGACGCGCGCAGCTTCCGCGTGCTTCTCGACGACTCCGCCGTCGACAAGGCCGACACGCTCGACGGCACCTACATGCCGTCGCTCGCGCTGTTCGGCGGCCACCGCCCGCTCGCCTTCCTCGACGCCGCCGACGGGCGCCACGCGGCGATCAAGCGCGTCGTGATGTCGCTCGCCGCTGCGCGGATGCACTGCGTCGCGCCGGCGTTCCGCGCCGCCTTCGCCGCGGTGTTCGACGCCGTCGAGGCCGGCCTCGAATCCTCCGGTCCCGTGGAGTTCAACAAGCTCAACATGCGCCACATGTTCGACTTCGTCTGCACCGCGCTGTTCGGCGGCGAGCCGCCCAGCAAGGCCATCGGCGCCGGCGCCGTGACGAAGGCCATGGCATGGCTCGCCTTCCAGCTGCACCCGCTCGCGAGCAAGGTGATCAAGCCGTGGCCGCTCGAGGACCTACTCCTCCACACCTTCCAGTTACCTCCTCTCCTGATACGCCATGGCTACGCCGCCCTCAAGGCGTACTTCGCCGACGCCGCCACTGGCGTCCTCGATGACGCCGAGAAGAACCACCCGGGCATCCCGCGCGACGAGCTCCTCCACAACCTCGTGTTCGTCGCCATCTTCAACGCCTTCGGCGGCTTCAAGATCTTCCTGCCGCACCTCGTCAAGTGGCTCGCCCGCGCCGGCCCGGAGCTTCACGCCAAGCTTGCCGACGAGGTCCGCGCCACCGTGCCCGCTGGCGTAGAGATCACCGTCACCTCCGTCGATCGGATGCCGTTAGTGAAGTCCGTGGTGTGGGAAGTGCTGCGCATGAACCCACCGGTGGAGTTCCAGTACGGCCACGCGCGCCGCGACATCATCATCGAGAGCCACGACGCGGCGTACGAGGTGCGCAAGGGGGAGATGGTGTTCGGGTACCAGCCGCTCGCCACCCGCGACGAGCGCGTGTTCGACCGCGCCGGCGAGTTCATCCCCGACAGGTTCGTCGGCGGCGGCGGCGGGACGCCGCGGCTGCTGGAGCACGTGGTGTGGTCGAACGGGCCGGAGACGAGGTCGCCAGCGGAGGGGAACAAGCAGTGCCCCGGGAAGGACATGGTGGTGGCGGTGGGGCGGCTGATGGTGGCGGAGCTGTTCCGGCGGTACGACACGTTCGCCGCCGACGTGAAGGAGATGGCGGTGGAGCCGGTGGTCACGTTCACGTCGCTGACCCGGGCGTCGGGATAGCACGTGCGCGCCGAGCTGTGAATCGTAACGTACTATGGTACTAGGTTGGTGGGTTTTTGCATTGTTAATTAATTATTATTTGCATGGAAGTTGCAATTTGTGTGATGGGTGAGTGTTGAATTGAATTTGAGTTTATGTAAAGTTTGATGGATTTGTTACAAAAGGGAAATGAATAATGATGCAGTGATATGATCCTACTCTTGTATGGTGGATCTGTGGAAGAATGCTCTGTCTCGGTGTCTGACGCGAGCTATCTGATTGGACGATGTGGAGGCATGCGGCACCGTTATTTGCATGCATGCAATATTTCATTAAACTTCAAATGATTTTTTCTTCTAAACTATTTATTTGATTCTCGATTCGATTACACCGTTGTATTTGTTGCAATTAAATCTTAAAAAAAATCTTAATAGATTATATTCTGACGAAAGAAAATTTTTTTAATCATTACAATTCGATGTTTTGTACACGAGAGCGAAATATTTTAACGGGTATTTTACTATATTTTACATTTTAACAAACTAAGGGAAACATCTGAAATATTTTTCACCGAATATTGAAACATATGAAAATTTTTTGTTGAAATATTTTTCATTAAATAGTAAAACATCTAAAACATTTTTATATATGTGATGAAACACCGTCCGATAATTTATAATTGCCAGACATCTAGGCCGTAGTCTCACTCAGATTTGCGATTTGCTTTGTAATATAGCTAGTTTTTTCCTTATTAATGATTCTTAGGCCGTTGTCCATTGCAGCTTCTGCCATTTGTAGTCACTCTTAGAATTTCTAACTTCTTCTTAAATTCTCACTCCAGAGTTCAAGTCTCATAGTTCCGTAATCCAGAAATAAATTAATAGCTATAAGCTAGGTACCCTAAATAGGACCTTAGTTAGATATAACATGATGCCCCCTTTTTTCTTTTCACTTGAACACATATATATTGACTTAATGATGTACGATGTTTAGTTTGCGGTAATTTTGTGAATCGTCGTATATACACTGTGCTTATTTCTAAGTGGGGGGTTCCCCAGTATATAGGACCCTGCAATGGATAATCAGTATTATGTGATGTGATTGATGGTTATACATAGTGCATTCATTACAGTTGATAGAGTACTCCAGTTCATAAGCCTCTACTTACGTGTAAGGATAGGCTGAATTACGCCGTACCAAATCTTGCCCTGCCAAATCCGGCCTGTTTAGATGGCTAGGTGATTCATTTTGCTGACCATGTTTAAATTCTATATCTAGCACACTAGCACATATATTTATCAGCTACTTCTACTTTAAGACGAAGATAATATATATAAGTAAGCACATAAGCAAGGGGAAAAGTATGCGTAGGATGCATATCATCGTGTGAGTTGGAGGTGCGTGAGCTTGTGCGTTCAATTATACTCTTTTGAGAAAAAAAGCTTGAATTTTCTTAGGCCTTCGGTTAATCCTCCCAAGAGTATGGGGTGTGGAAGTTAATCCCCCGTCCCCTTCAGTCTCTTTCGGAGATTAACCGAAGAAGCTCTTATTGTTCCAAAGAAACTTAATTTTCTTGGGTTCACGTGTGGCTAACGACCGAATGATTGAGTCTGCCTCTGGCCTAATATACCAAATTTTAAGAACCCAAAAAAGTCCAATGCCCATTTGCCTACGGTTCGGGCATACGGGCTGAATTAAGGGTGCGTTTGCTTTTGCATCTTTGCCGACACCTAAACGAGATAAGTAATTAGTACATAATTAATTAACTGTTATAAACTTAAAAAATTGATTTATTTGATTTTTAGATAAATTTTAATATAAAAATTTTTGTACGAAATACACCGTTAGCAGTTCGAAAAACGTGCTCATAAAAAAGGACGAAGAAGGTAAAGCTATAAACACAAACAAACACTGCCTAAAATTTAAGAACCCAAAAAGGCATAAGAGCATCTTCAGCAGGGCTTCTAAACTAAGACACTAAACAGGTTTTTAAGAGAAAAGAAAAAAAAGAGATCCAGCAGGGTTCCTACTAGGGTACTCAAAATAAAAAGCCCCCAAATCCCTCTCCACAGCCTCTATTCCTGAGGGCTCTATAGCCAGCTCCTATTTCTCTTTTTTCATGGCACAGGTGAAATTTCAGCACGGGCTTCTATCGCGCATGGCGCATCCTATCTCCTGCACCGCAGCAGCCCTTCCGCCCGCCGCCGCTGTTCCACCTCCTCCCTGGCGTCCTTCTCTCGGCGGCCCTCCTCCTTCTCCTGGCACCAGCTCTCCCTGGTGCCCCTCGCCTCCTCCCGATGCCCCTCCCCCCAACACAGCTCGCCTCCCCCCCCTCCACCGGCGACAACTCCTCCCTGGTGCCCCCCCCCCCCACCCCGGAGCCCCTCCTCCCAGCGTCTCGTCCTCCCTAGCCTCATCCGCACTGTGCTTCACCGGTGATCTCTAAGGAGTGAGGAGTACCAGCAACGTAATAAACACGTGTTAGAGGAGTTTCTAAAGATACATAAAGATATAGAAAATAAGCAAGCACATGAGCAACTTCGAGATGATCTTGTAGAGCACTTGTGGGTGTTTCATGGTGCTTAGTAGTTTGTTTTATTACATTTTGTATGGGTTATTTTGAGTCTTGAACTTTTGTTTGCAGGATATGTCATTTCCATGTTTCTAAATTTTAAATAAAAATTTGAATTGTGGTGTTTCAAATTATTAATTTATATATGGATGAATTCTACGCGTTACAAATATTTATGTTTCAATTATTATAGTATCAAACTAGGCATATACATAATGTACGGTGAAATACGATAGAAAAAGAAATGAGGGCTAAGAAATGGGGGCCGTTACTGGAGTTCGAGTTTGTCAATGCTTTGTATCGGCAATAATTATATGGGGATACTCGTGAGACCTAAACTTGATGGATTGCATAGGAACACGAAACGATTTATCCTGATTTAGACCCTCAAGGTGAGGTAATACCCTACTTCCAGCTATTGTGTATTGCCTTTGAGATTTCTTTGGTGAGATTCTGTTTGTCGATCTCCTTTCTGCCTCAGGGGGCTCTTTGCCTCTCTTTATATACCGAGAAGGTAAGGTTACAAGTTAGAAATCCCAGTCGAACTCGACCAAGGGATTTTCTTCTAGGAATACAACGTACCTAGCTAGGACTATATCCTTTCCATGTTATACAAGGTAACACGTATCGAGTCCTATTGTATCCCTAATTACACGATTAGGCCCATTCTCTATCTGAGTGGCCACAAAGCTTCCCATGAGGTACCCGAGACCCATGGCCTCCACAGTAGCCCCTGAAACCTTCATAGTTGAGTCATAGCTCGTGCCGAGTGCTCATTCTTCTTGGTGAAGATTTCCCGAGTGCCTTGCTCCCGGGTACCTATTGTTCAAGTATCTCTTCCCTAAGTCCTACTTCATATCAGCTGGCAACGAAGCTATGAAGGGTTTCATAGAAAAATATGAATAGTATGCGCCGAATAGGTGCACCTATTAGGTGTAGCCCCCGACTTTGTGATTAATTGTAAAACAATTAAACATAAAGCCAAAAATCTTTAACCTTTAAATCTTTCCCGAGTGATATATTTATCAAGAATTAGATTCTTTAACATCATATCAGCTGAAAATATTTTTGCTTAATGCAATTTTGACTAAGCATGTAAACCGAGTACCACTTTATGGATTTCGACCTAATATGTAGTTAGGTGTACTTGGGAGATACCTGCATCCCCAATTTTAATGGAGACCAATTATTGATCCTTATAAGAATATATCCTCAATACCTAGCAAATAATTCAGATAATTGAACATATGTGTCCAACAATTAGGCTCAACATGAAGCATATCTTATTATTTTAATCGGCTCCTGTAAAATAGCATATGTACTGTAATTTTAACACAAACAGCCGTCGGCCCAATAGGACATGCTATTTAGGAACTCATATCTTATGTCCCATTACTGAGCAAACCGGCCCATACTAGTTACCCAGTGCAGGCCTATAAAGCAGTGGGAGAGAGAAAAGTTTCCCTTTCTCCTCCAAATCGCCAAACGATTCAGCTCCCACACACACGCCAAACGATTCAGCTCTCGCACACGCGCCAAACTTCGCGCTCCCCGCTCCATCTAGGGTTTCCTGTAGCTCGAGCTCCCCTTCAAGAATCCATAGAGATCTTCTCCTCCACATCAATTCCCATCATCCAGAAGCTCTTCTGCCTAGTTCTATACCCTAGAAATGCCGAAAGCTCCATTTGACATCCCTAGCATGTCGACTGGATTGTGGCCAAAGTCCGATGCCTGCTCAACGAAGTTGGCCCTTCTAGAGATGAAGAAGTGCCTCCAATCAAAAGAAATCATCAACTGGCACCCCATTATCGGTGAGACAACCCCTTCTCTAGGCTCCGACAAGATCATGGTTTTCGCTTCTTTTTTGAACCGCAGATTTGCTCTTCCCGCTTCCGATTTTCTTCGCGGTCTCTTTGACTACTACAAGATTGAGCTCATCCATTTCAACCCCAATTCCATTCTTCAAATCTCCATCTTCATGACTCTCTGCGAGGCCTTTCTGGGGGTCGATACCCATTTCAACCTCTTCCGCTTCCTTTTCCATGTGCCACAGCCCTCCAAATCTAAGATACAGGTGATAGGGGGAGCAGGCCTTCAACTTCACAATGAGATGAAGAAGGCTTACTTGCATGTTCTCCTAAAGACCTCGCTGAAGAGGTGGTGTCTGAAGTGGTTCTATTGCTCCAACCTTGAGCCCTGCTTACTAGCTTTCACTGGGAATCCCCCCACATTACTAGACAGCTGGACTGCTCTACCGTTGCAAGCGGAGATGGTCCAGGTTCAATTGCTGCTGGAAAAAATAGATGATCTGAAGAATAAGGGGCTGACTAGGCCTTGTATGGCTAGAACCTTCCAAAATCGTCGGATTCAACCCCTGAAGGCCAGGGTTCACTTTGGCTATGACTATCAAGGGAAGAATGACCCCACTCGGGAATGCGCCGATTTTGTCAACAAGGATGTCGGCACCAACACCCTGCTTGGCTACTTCGTTAGTGGAGTCATCGAACCTCTAGATGCCGAGAGAGCCCCCAAGCCATATTGCAAAGACAGGCCCCGACCAAAGGTAATGCCTCGTGTGATGTTTGTTTTGATATGTGTCTGTGATGTGTTATATGAACATTGTCCAATTGAGCTTTCCCTGATGCTTGTTGTTTGCAAGAATTCGCCGAGTTCGCCTCTGACCGGTTAGCCCCTCTTTAGCCCAACCTAGCCCCAAGAGGGCTAGGAAGCGACCAATGACAGACCAGGCCAAGAAGACGAGCATGCCAAGTAAGGCATCAGGTGGTCTGATGATCAAGGACCCTAGCATCACTGCCCCTGGACCGACCAGCCCCAGGACCACACCGCCAACTACCTCATCGCCCCAGTCGACTACACCTAGTGCGGTGCCGACTGGGCCAAGATCTGTACCACCTCCTGCCACGCCCACGAGCCCGACAACCGGTGGCACATCGCCGCTGAGTAAGCCTTCGGGCCCCTCACCGACTACCTCCACCCCTAGCGCACAGGGGTGGAGATTTAAGACTTTCAGAAGGTATGAAATCCTCAATCTTTAGAAAATCTTGAGTGATCTTGCAATGTCTTGATTGCTGAATAATTTTACAGGAAGCCTAGTAACGTTGATCCCAAGGGGACAGCGCCACCAACCCCCGTAGCCACTTCTGTCTCGACTGAGGCCAAATCTGCAGAGCCTCGGACCGAGCCGAGTGCCATCCCAGCCCTTGTGGTTGAGACAACCCACTCAACCAGGCTTCAAACTTCACCTAGTCGGGACACGACGGCAGAAGTCCTAATCACCGAGCCCGTCGAAGACCCAGCACCACCAACTGATCCAAGGCCCCGAACTCCCTCTCCTCCATTCTCATCGTCTTTAGATGACAGTGACCTTCCCAAGCTTGAAGCTCCTCCACCCAACTTCCCCCATACGTTCTACTGGGTCACGCCGGAGGGGATGAAGAAACCTTCGAGCTGAACGAGGAAGCCACCCCGAGGGAGCAAGTCAGATCGATGGAAGCTGCAATTGCAGCATCAAAGAGCATCCAGGTACATAATCCAACCAGCTGTGTTTGCTGATTTGCGGTTCTTGGAATCTTCTGCCATTGTATCTTGCTTTGTCTAATTATAACATGACTCGTGCAGCAAGTTGTTGAGCGATATGAGAGAATGGGTAAGGTTCTTACCTAGCTTGTTCCTCAGCTCACTCATCTTCACCAGCTCCAGGTTGCCAAAGATGACTTGGAGAAGACTAGAAAGGAGAGGGAGGACTGGCTGAAGGACTCAGTGAACAAATTCTGGGATGAAAACTGGGAGAAGGTAGGGACCATTAGAGGTATGTTTCCCTTTTGCCCAAGTAGCTTCTAACAACCTGCCCTGTATTGTTGATCTTTGACTTTGTTCGGTTGTAGCTCTAGAGACAAATTTGAACAACCAGGCCCCTGAAATTAAATGCCTGAGGAAGAAGCTGAAGGAGCTCGAGAAGGTGAAGTCCAAGGTCAACACCGAGTACGCGAGCAAATTATATATTTGCTTTTGTACGCGGTCCGGCTAACTATCCCGTTTTGCTGATGCCTCTTTTCTCTGTGAGCAGCCTTCAAAGCCAATTCGTAGATCCAATTCGGTGCCTTTGCTAAAGAAATTATAGTGATAAAGGAATCATGGAGCATCATTGACTCCGTGAAGACTTAATGGATATCATGCAGCCAGGCCTGGCTAGGCCCAGCTCTAGTTCTGTCTCTCAGGTGGCGCAGCGTCTTGAAGAGGCCCCTGCCCTTCTGAAAATGTATTCAACGGAGTGCGTCGCTGTGGGGATTGCCCAAGCGTTAGCCATGACAAAGTCTCTCTACCCTTGAGTAGACGTTGAGGCAATCGGAGAGGGCTTTGCTGAAGGTACTACCCTAGAGGAGGGATTGGAGTTGATTATCCAGGTTAGGCCTACTACTAAGGCCATTGCCGAGGATCTGCCCATGTAAACATAAACTTTTTAAGTAGTCGGTGTCTGACAGAAACAATGTGTAAATATTGTAAATGCTTTTGGTGTTTGTTTTTATATTTTGCCGAGTACTTGCTCCATTTTAGTCATCATTAGTTTTATCCGACTAGCTAGTTTATACCGAGTGGTTTGAGATCGACTTTAAAAGGTATTTATCCCATAAGACTATACTCAGAAAAACTTAGCATAGTCGTTATAAAACTTTATGACTTGGACAAAACAAGGTCAAACTTTATAACAACAAAAGACATGTATCATCATGTAGCCCCTGACTCACTACTTAGTTAAAATAAGCGGCGTAGTGAGTCAGAGTAACAAGCTTTATTAATATATAAAATGAGTACAAAACTCAGGTATAGAAAGGACGTAGCTGTTGTATATTCCATGAATTATTGATTAGGATGCCGTCTTCAGTTTTTAGTCGGTAGTCACTCGGACGTGTCACCTTAGCGATAATGAACGGTTCCTCCCATATAGGAGATAATTTATGCTTATCTTTGGTGGTTTGGATTTTTCTCAAAACGAGATCTCCCACCGAGAAGACGCAGCCACGAACATTATGCCTGTGATAACGACGCAGGCCTTGAAGATGCATTGCCGACTGGATAGTTGCGATGTCCCTTGCTTCTTTCAACTGATCTAACTCGACCAGTCGGTCTTCATTTGACTTGTCTTCTGAGTGGGCCCGAACTCGCGGAGAGCCGAACTCCAACTCGGTTGGTAACACTATCTCAGTACCATAGACTAGAAAGAAAGGGAATTACCTTGTTGCCCAACTAACCGTGGTTCTTAAAGACCAGAGAACGGATGGAAGCTCTTGCACCCACCACCCTGCGTATGGTTGTAGTCGATACTCCAGTCTTGATACCTTGTAAGACCATGCCATTTGCACGTTCGACCTATCCATTCCTTCGTGGGTGTGCCACAGAAGTATAATAGATCTTGATGCCAAAGTAGTCACAGAAATCTTGAAAAACGCCGCCAGTGAACTGAGTGCCATTGTCCGTTATGATGCGGTTGGGCACTCTAAATCGGTATATGATACTCATGATGAAGTCTTTTGCCCTTGCCACTGTTATGGTAGCAACAAGTTTTGCCTCAATCCACTTTGTGAACTTATCCACTGCGACGAACAAGTTTGTGAACCCTTCTGGCGCTTTTTTGAATGGCCCGACCATGTCAAGCCCCTAAGCTGCAAAGGGCCAAGATATTAGAATTGTTTGTAGTTCTTGAGCTGGTAGATGTGTTTGCCGAGCAAAGAACTAGCATCTTTCGCATGTCCGAACAATATCTTTAGCGTTAGTAACTGCAGTTGGCCAGAAGAATCCTTACCTATAAGCCTTTTCGACTAACATCCTTGATGTAGCATGGTTGCCACAGATGCCTGAGTGGATAGATTACAAAATCTACTTGCCTTCTTCGGGTGTGACGCAGTGCATGAGGACTCCGGATGTGCTTCGATGATAGAGGTCTTCTCCGACTACAAGAAAACATTTGCTTCGACGTTTAATTCGTTCGGCTTCATTGGGATCTTTTGGAAGCTCGTCTTCTAGGAGGAATCTGATGATTGGAGTCCGCTAATTTTGAGAGATGATTAGCACTTCATTCGTTGCCGGGGTAGGTTCAGCCCCCGACTGCTCGAGTATTGGCTTCTTTTTGACTGACGGTTCCAATAGTTGGTCGATGAAAATTCCAGTCGGGACCACTTCTCGCTTGGATTCCATGTTGGGTAGTTCATTTGCCGCTTCATTATATTGGCATAGTACATGTGTAATCTCCAGCCCATCGAATTTGTTTTCCAGCTTCCATACTTCCTAACAATATGCCGCCATGTTATCGTCCAGGCATGTTCAGTCTTTCATGACTTAGTTTATTACGAGCTGAGAGTCCTTGCGAACTACCAGTTGGCGGATGCCGAGTGATATAGCAATGCGGAGCCTGTGGATGAGTGCTTCATACTCGGCGATATTGTGAGATGCTAGAAAATATATCTGGAGGACATATTTGAGTTTTCTCCCGTTGGTGACATCAGGACGACGCCAACTCCTGCTCCACCGATCCGTAGAGAACTGTCGAAGTACATCATCCAGTATTCTAACTTGTCAGTTGATGTAGCTGTCTGCACTTCTGTCCGCTTGGCCACAAAGTCGGCAAGCGCCTGTGACTTGATTGCTGTCCGTGGCTGAAATACGATATCAAACGCCATCGACTCGAGTGCCCATTTAGCGATTCTGCCTGTGGCTTTGCGATTATGTAAGACGTTCCCGAGTGGGTACGATGTGACGATTGTAACTTGATCCAACTGGAAATAGTGCACCAACTTCCGGACAGTTATGAGCAAGTGATATAGCAGCTTCTGGATTTGGGGATATCTCATCTTAGATTCACCTAGGACTTCACTGACAAAGTAAACTGCCTTTGAACTTTTTGTATATGCCCTGGCTCTGCCCGCTCGATGACCAGTACTATGTTGACTACCTGAGTGGTTGCAGCCAAATACAACATAAGTGGTTCCTGAGGCATCGGTGACGCCAACACAGGTGGTGACGTGAGGAACTTCTTGAAGTCTTCGAAAGCTTGCTGGGCTTCTGGCGTCCATTGAAAACTGTTAACTTTGTTTAGTAATTTGAAAAAGGGCATACCCTGTTTGCCGAGTCGAGAAACGATTTCTCGACTCGGCTGAGTGCTGCCATGCAGCCGTTCAACTTTTGTACATCCTTCTGGCTAGTCGGGGGTGCCATGTTCATGATAGGGTTGATTTTCTCTAGATTTTCCTCGATGCCACGTTGCGATACAATGAAGGCGAGTAGCTTTCTTGAAGGTACTCTGAAGATGCACTTTTCGGGTTCAGCTTCATCTTGAATCGTCGAAGGTTTTGAAAAGTTTCTTTTGAGTCGGCGATGAGGTCCTCCTTGACTTTGGTCTTGATTACCACGTCATCCACATATGCCTCCACGTTGCGCCCGAGTTGAGTGTGAAGACACCATTGGATGGTACGTTGATACGTTGCGCCAACGTTTTTAACCCAAACGGCATAGTGACATAGCAGTATGCTGCAAATGGCGTGATAAAAGAAGTCTTTAGGCAGTCTTCCTCTTTTAAGCTGATATGATGGTATCCCAAGTAACAGTCGAGAAAACTAAGTAATTTGCATCCCGCGGTTGAATCGACCACCTGATCTATTCTCGGTAGACCAAATGGATCCTTGGGACACGCTTTGTTTAAATCGGTATAATCGATGCACATGTGCCATTTACCGTTCTTCTTCTGGACCAAAACAAGGTTTGCCAGCCAATCCGGGTGGTAGACCTCTTTGATGAACCCGTCTGCTAGGAGCTTGGTTATCTCCTCCTGAATAGCATCTTTACGATCTTGTGCGAAGCGCCGTAGTCGTTGTTTGACTAGTTTGGCGTCCGGCTTGATGTTTAGAGAATGCTCGATCACCTCTCTTGGTACACCAGGCATGTCAGAAGGCTTCCAAGCAAGTATATCCTTATTCGCATGGAGGAAGGTGACGGGCACTTCTTCCTATTTGGTGTCGAATCCGGTCCCGACAAGCGCAGTCTTGGTAGGGTCGGAAGGGTCCAGGGGGATCTTCTTCGTTTCTGAATCCGCTGAAATTCCTGACCTAGCTGCTTTCTTTGCTAGAACTTGATCGTCCTCGTTTGCAGTTGTTGCAGCCAGTCGGATATTGCTTCGTCTGACTGCTGCTTCATGAGATTGGGCCAACTCGCAACTCTCCTTGTCGCAGGGGAAGGCTTGCTTAACATCGCTGCGCAAGGAAAGTACGCCGGTAGGCCCTGGTATCTTGAGCACCATGTATGTATAATGGGGCACCACCATCAACTTGGCTAGTACGGGCCGTCCGAGTATAGCATGATACACGGTCTCGAAGTCAGCATCTTCGAAGCAAATGTTCTCTGTGCAGAAATTCTCACGCGTGCCAAAAGTAACTGGCAGAGTGATCTGTCTGAGTGGAGTAGAAGAGAGGCCGGGGATTACCCCGTGGAAGGGAGCTATACTTGGCCGCAGCTCGGATCGAGGTATTTTTATCTCGTCAAGCGTTTTGGCAAACAAAATGTTGAGAGCGCTTCCTCCATCGATGAGAACCTTGTTGAGCTTGACGCTTCTGATGACCAGGTCCAGGACGAGTGGATAACACCTTGGATGTGTTACTTGGTCGGGGTGATCTGCGCGGTCAAAAGTAATTGCTGTCTCTGACCACCGCAGGTATTGGGGGCGTCTGACGAGACCGAGTTGACCTCGCGGGCTGTTAGCTCCTGTTTTCGCTTGGACTCGTATGCAGATGGCTCTCTAAATATATGATTGAGCTCATCCTGGAGATCTTGGTAGTCGCTGGCTGCGCCCGAGTTTGGCTTGTCCTTATCTTTGTGGTCGCCAGACGTAGATATCTACTTAGAAGCGAACTTCTTAAGCATGAAGCAATTTTTAGCAGCGTGTTTTACCTTTGGATGGAAAGGGCATGGCCCGTTCATGACCTTCTGGTATTTGTCTGTCTTTAGGGGTCGCGGTCGGCTGCGCTCGACAGCTGCCACGATGTTGTCCGACTTGTGCTTGCGGTTGCCAGATTTAGTCGGGACTGCGTCGTCGGTGTCCTTCCGTTCCTTCTGTCTAGTCTCCTTCTTGTCATCGAGGGCCTCCGCAACTGCATCGGCTGAGTCGGCATATTTGTTCGCCATATCAAATAGAGCTTTGACAGAACTCGGAGGCTTCTTAGTGAACTTGGCAATGAACGGGGTGTCCTTTACTCCTTTACGGAAAGCAACAATGACAACCTCGTGCTTCATCTTGGGTATGAAGTTCCTCCTCTCGGAAAACCACTTGATGAAATCGCAGAGGGATTCGTTTTTTCTCTGGTGACACTGGTACAGGTCATACTCGGAAGATGGCCTCTCATAGGTTCCTTGGAAATTTATGACGAACCGTTTACAGAGTTCTCCCTAAGAGCCGATTGACCACATGGGAAGCCCTGTCAGCCATGTTCTTGCTGAGTCAGCCAGGATGGCTGGTAAGTAGTTAGCCATGGCCTTGTGATCACCGCCGGCCACATGGATTACGAAGGTGTACATTGTTAGCCAGGACTCCTGGTTGGTTTTTCCATCATACTTCTCTATTCCAGTCGGCTTGAAGCCGAATGGCCAGTCGACTTGTTGTAACTCGTGGGTGAATGCCGGTACTCCTTTATCTGGGTAAGGATGCCTACTCCGACTATGGCGATGAAATCGCTCATGGTGGAGGTCAAAGCGCTCGTGCTCATCTTCCAGTCGGCGACGTTCATCCTCCTCGCATTCCCGGCATCTAGCATTAATGTCGTGGTGGAGATCTCGCCGCAGTCATCCTCGAGCGTCTTGATTGTCAAGGCGGTCGTCGTGTTGGTATTGCCGTCGATCGTTGTTCTGGTTGCCGAGTAACGAATGGTGTGACTCCGAGTGGTGCTGACCGGAGCCAGCCACTCGGCACTGAGCTGATGCAGATGAAATAGCCATATCAAAGGCCGTTTTGTTTGATGGTATGAGTGTGTCTCCAGATTGTTGGCAGCGGTGATCATTGCCTTAATCCTCGCAATAGTCGGGGTGGCCTGGTGGTCGGGCTTGAACTGCAAGGTATCTAACAATGTGGCAGTGGTCACGACATTCTGCTGTGGGGTTACAAAGACGTCGTGGTCGCTAACTCGGGTTTGGAGGATCTCCTGCTGAGTAGTCCGCCTAGCCTTGCGCAAGTTGTTGTTTCGAGCGTCGCGCTCGGCTTGCAGGCGTCGTGCCTCTTCCTCCTATTGCTCACGCGGTCGACGAGCCTCCTCTTCTTTCTGGTCGTGTAGTCGGCGTGAATCTTGTGTGGGAGTTGAGCCCTTCGATGCTATGAACGCTTCACGTGGCGGAGAAAAGCTTGCTGAACTGCTGTCCGACTGTGAGTCGGAGTCGGAGTAGTTTAGGGGGGTAACCACAACTCCAACCTCCCTAGATCCGATCTCGAGCAGCTCTGGGCTATATCCGAGGTGAACTCTAGGGGATTGGATCTGCCGCATTAGAGTAAGATTGAAATTATCTGCGGCATTGTTGAGTCCGAACGGGAGATTGACGATCTCCTCTTCCGCTAGCCCGATCTCGGCAGGCTCAAAGCCAAGTCCGAGTCGAACACCGGGAGAAAGAGTTGTCCCTAGACTCATGGATGTTTGAAATCACCATAGCAGGTCGCCGAAGATAGCTGCAGCGTTGAGTAGCCCGACTGGCACAAAGTTTGTCGAGTTGGTCAGGGTGAGGTTGCCGAGTTTGTCGGCGATGAAGTCGAGGCTCCCGAAGCTGATTGTTTGTCCAGGGAAGAACTTGATGCCGTTGACCCTGGTGGCTGGATCCATCAGGCTTGATGAAGATGATCTTGACGAAGCCTCTACCTGGCGCGCCAACTGTCGATGCTTTGTATCGGCAATAAATATATGGGGCTACTCGTGAGACCTAAACTTGATAGATTGCAAAGGAACATAAAACGATTTATCCTGGTTCAGACCCTCAAGATGAGGTAATACCCTACTTCCAGCTGTTGTGTATTGTCTTTGAGGTTTCTGTCGATGTTTTACACTGGCAATAATAACACGGGGCTACTCGGCGATAGGAAATCTGATGGATTGCAGAGGAACACAAAGAGATTTTATACTGGTTCAGGCCCTCGATGTGAGGTAATACCCTACGTCCAGTTGTGGTGTTATTCCTCTGAGGAGTTGTGTCGATTAATGATCTCGTGATCTCGTGCCCCTTGAGAAGCGCCTTGCCTCCCCTTATATACTGGGGGGCAGGGGTAAAGGATAAGGATCCTAGCCGGATACGGCCAAGGGATTTCCTTCTTAGAGATAGAAACTTATCCGACTAAGACTGTTTTCCCTATCGTACAAGGCAAAGTCTGCCGGGTGCTATCTTATCTCTAACTACATGATTCGGCCCATCCTCTATCCGAGTGGCCCATATGCTGGTGATGAGGTACCCGGGGCCCATGGCCTCCATAGTAACCCTTGAGACCTTCATAGTTGAGTCACAGCTGATGCCAAGTGCTCATCCTCCACGGTGAAGATTGCCCGAGTGCGATGCTCTCGAGTACTCTTTGTCCGAGTGAGTCTTCTTCCCGAGTCCTGCTTCATGTCAGTTGGCAGCGAGGCTATGAAGGGCTTCATGTAGATGTATGAATAGTGTGCACCAAATAGGCGCACCTATTAGGTATAGCCCCTGACTTTGTACTTAATTGTGAAGACAATTAAACATAAAGTCAAAGATCTTTAACCTGGAAGTCTTTCCCGAGTAGATTACTACTGGTATATGAGACTCTTCGGTATCATGTCAACTGGAATAAACGTTATAGTCTTGCCGAGTAGGGAACTACTCGTATGTAGGACTCTTCAACTTCGTGTCAGTCAGAATGTGTGTTTATAGTCTTGCCGAGTAGGATGCTACTCGTATATAGGACTCTTCAGCTTCATGTCAGCTGGAAAGGGGGTTTATAGTCTTTCCCGAGTGGTGTCCCACCCAGAAGTTAGACTCCTCCGCATCATGTCAGCGGGAATGAGAAATTTATAGTCTCTCCCGAATAGTGCACTACTCGAAAGTTAGACTCTTCAGCGTCATATCGGCTGGAATAATGTTACTCATGGCAACTGATGGCCACGCATGTAGGCCGAGTACCACTTCTATGAAAATAAATCCATTATGTTGTTAGGTGTACTCGAGAAAGATACCTGCATCCCCAATTTTAATGAAGACCAGCTTATGATCCTTATAAGGATATATCCTCGAGACCTGGTGGATAAAACAGATACCCAAACATATATGTTTAGCAGTTAGGCCTTCATGAAGCATACCTGTTTACCTCATCGGTTCCTGTTAGTAGCACCAGCACTGCGATTTCAACATAGCCTGCTAGCAGCCCATTATGAGCGTGCTACTGTAGGAACTCATATCTTGGTGGCCCAGTACCGACTATGTAGGCCCAAGCCCATTTAGTCGGCACATGCTCTATAAATGACGGGGAGAGAGAAAAAGATTCCTTCATCTTCCCCAAAGCGACCAATCGCTTCGTCTTCCGCCTCCGCGCCCAACTTTTCGCCTCCTGCTCGGCTAGGGTTAGCTGCTGCTGCTGTTCCCCGCTCGAACTCGGGCGATTCCAATCCTCTTCGTCCATTCCAAGCCCCCAATCGCTTTTCCCCCAAATCTTTCCGCCCCCAACCATGTCGAAAGCTTCGGATCCTGCGGGTGCGCCGGGGAATGCCTGGCCGACTTCGGATTGCGGCACGGTGAAACTGAAGCTGCTGGAGAATCAATTGAAGTTGCCAAGCCAGGAGGTGATCCGTTGGCGGCCGGCTAAGGGTGAGTCGGTCCCAAATCCCCAATCTGGCGAAACAGTAGTTTTTGTCTCTTTTTTCGATCGGGGTTTGTGCCTTCCCTCTTTTGCATTCTTCTGCCGCATCCTTGACTTCTACGAGTTGGAGTTGGTGAATTTGAATCCCAACTCGATTCTTCAAATCTCCATATTTGTTACTCTTTGCGAGTGCTTTTTGGGTGTGGAGCCCCATTTTAATTTCTTTAGGCATCTGTTCCACATCAAACCCTAGCCCTCCAAGAATAATATCAATGTGATTGGGGGGGCTGGTCTCCAGTTGAGGAGTGATGGGAAGAAAACATATCTTGATCTCCCCTTGAAATCTTCCTTGAAAGGCTGGCACAGGAAGTGTTTCTATTGCGTAGATCTGGCACCCTCCTTGCGTCCATTCACTGGCTTGCCACCGGTAGTTTCCCCAAATTGGTCATCGGAGCCAACCTCTGAGGAGATGGGCCAAGTACATCAGTTGCTGGCGAAACTAGATAAGCTTAAGGAAGCTGGCCTGACTGGACCTTGGGTGGCCCGGCGTTTCCTAACTCGGTGCATCCAGCCGCTGAAGCTGAGGAGCATGTTCGGCTGGGATTTTCAGGGCAAATATGATCCTGACCGAGTAAGCCACGAATCGGCCGACCAGTACAAGGTGACCGAGACCCTGTTTGGTTACTTCTCCGAGGGGGTGATCGAGACCAAAGACGAGAAATGCCGGACCACGGCTTACAGCTTCCTTCGGCCCTGTCCCAAGGTAATCTTTGTCCTTCTTCCGTGATGAATGCCTGTGGGCTTGTGTCTGCAATTGCCCAGCATTATGTAATATATGTTATTGAATCTTCTGTAGGAATGCGAGGAGTTCGATGAGGACTCCCGCCCGTTGTCAGCCGTTAAATCGAAGAAGAGGCCGAGAAGCCCCCCTGCTGCCCAACCCGACTCCAAGAGAGCGGGGAAAAAGCCTGTTCTATATCGGGGCGAGGGGGCCATGACGCCGCGTGCCATGGTAGGAGGTCTGAAGATAAAGGACACCGCCGCCGCGGCACCCAGGCGATCAAGTCCTAGGTTGGGACCAGTACGGCCGAGCTCGACATTGCCGAGCCCGGCAAAAGCACCGCCGAGTACACGGTTCGAGCAGGCGCCGCCAAGCACACGGGTGCCCGAGTCGGCCATGCCATCAATAGGGCCGCCTCCAGTTGCCACGCCGCCGCCGACTGCTTCGCTGACCAGGTCGACAACCGGGCGTAGCGCTCCGCCGGGACCCGGATCGCCCGGCGGGAAACTCAAGTTCTCCAAGAGGTAAGCTGCTCTAGATCTTCTGAGATTCTCGTCTGTTGCAGTAGTATTTTGACGTTTGTTTTGCCATGCAGGAAGCATGCCGATATCGATCTCAAGGAGACCGCTCCAACCGCTTCCCTTGAAGAGCCCACCCCAGTCGAGCCGGCGCCTGCGAGCGCACCCGCTGAGCCGGTGGCCATCGTAGTCATGGAGATTGAGGTGGTCCCAACTGCGGGGCCGCTGGTGCCGCCCGATCAAGGGGCGGTTACTGAGGTTGCTGCCCCAGCCCCTGAGTCGACGCTCGCTGCTGAGGCCGTTGTCGGAGCCCCCGAGTCGACCCCCGAGGCCGCAGGGGACGCCGGGGTGGGGGCCAGGACCCTGTCGCTGTCATGGTCGTCGTCGTCGTCGTCGTTGTCGCCGCCGCCGCCGAAGATCCTGAACCTTCGCTGGATTGAAGCTCCTCCGCGTAAGTTCCCCCGGATGTTCACCTGGATGGCGCCTGGTGGAACCGCGAGGAGGTTCAAGCTCAATGAGGCCGCAGCGAGAAGGGAACGCGAAAGCTTGCTTCACGCCGCCATTGCCGGGTCCTAGGGGGTTCGGGTATAATTCTTGCGGTGGAATCCTAGTAGTCTTCCTGTTCTGACATCTGACTCCGCTCTTGACTTGTTCTCTCCCTAAGCAGAAGCTTGTTGATCGTAATGAGGAGATGACCGGGATCCTGATCGAAATGGCCCCCCATCTCGCGGAATTAGAGCAGCTCCGGGCGTTGAAGGCCGAGATGGAGGAGCGCCACGTGGGGAGGGAAGCTTGGCTGAAGGATGCCGCCACCCAGCTCAGGGATGAAACTTGGGCCCAAGCCGGGAAGATTAGAGGTAAGTCCCCCGAATGCATCTTCCCGACTGAACCCTTGATGTATTTCTCCAGCTGCGTTGTTCCCGACTGCCCAGTTGTGTCTTGGCTGCAAGGTTGAGTTCTTGACTAATCTATCGTGCAGCCCTCGAAGCCGAGTTGAAGACCCGAACGGAAAGGGAAGCCCAGCTGAAGGAGGCCGAAGAAGCCAAGGCCGAGCTTGAAAAGGACAAGGCCGACCTGTCAAAGGCCAACGCCGAGCTCGAACGGGAGAAGGCCGAGTTAAAAGAGGCCACCATCAAGCTTGGCGAAGAAAAAGCTAGACTAGAGAAGACCGTGGCCGAGTGGGAGGCCGATTACGCGAGTAAGTCCCCGTCTCGACAATGATCTTAACCAATCCTTTAATCATTCCATTTGCAGCCGTGCCTAACAAGTTTACTTGTCGGTGGACCCGGGCAGACCTCAGAGCCAATGCCCAGGCCCAATATCGGGCTTACACAGAGGAGATAAGGGTTATCAGGGAGTCACGGGAGACCCTCGTTGGGCCCGTGAAAGGGTTCCTTGATCTGATGGATCCCCGCCCTTTGGGAACCAGTTGCAGCCGAATCCCCCAAGTGGAGGCATGTCTTGAGGATGCATCGAGTGCCCTGAAGAGGTACTCGGATGAGCATGTCATTGCCGGCGTGGCCCAAACCCTGGCGATGACTAAATCAATCTACCCAAGGGCAGACATTGAAGCCATCGGGGAGGGGTTTGCTGAGGAGACGACGCCCGAGGAGGTGCTGGAGCTGATAGCCCGGGCGAGGCCGACTGCTGAGATAATCACCCGAGACCTAGGTCTGTAAGAGCAACATATCATGTAGTCGGTATGTATAAACTTTTGTGGAAAACATGTGTAAATATATGTGCAATGCCGCCAAGCTTTGAATTATTACTCAGTTGTCATTAGCTTTACTTGACTGTGTAGTCTACGCCGAGTTAGTCTGTCAGAACTTAATAAAATCGTTCAATGTAAGAAACTGTACTCGGGCAAATGTGACAGTCGTAGTAAGGCTTCATAACTGGAGTAGGACAGGCTCGTATATTATTGACAAAACACATATAATACATGCAGCCTCCGACTCACTACTCGGTTGATACAAGCGGCGTAGTGAGTCAGAGAAACTGTACACATGAGAAAGTATAAAACTCAGGTATAGAAAGGACGTAGCTATTCTATATTCCATGAGTTGCTGATAAGGGCACCATCTAGGTCTTCAGTCGGTAGGCGCCTGGCCGCGTAACCTTGGCTATAATGAACGGCCCTTCCCAGATTGGGGATAATTTGTGCCTGTCTTTGGTGGTTTGTATTTTCCTCAGGACGAGATCCCCTACCAAAAAGGCGCGGCCACGAACATTGCGATTGTGGTAGCGACGCAAGCCTTGAAGATACCTTGCCGATTGGATTGTTGCGATGTCCCTTGCTTCTTCCAACTGATCTAGCTCGACCAATCGGGTATTGTTTGAGACGTCTTCTGAGTAAGCCCGGGCTTGCGGAGAGCCGAACTGTAACTCTGTCGGTAGCATAGCCTCAGCACCGTAGACCAGAAAGAAAGGGGATTGCCCTGTTGCCCGACTAACCGTGGTTCTGAGAGACCAGAGAACAGATGGGATTTCTTGTACCCACCGGCCCGCGTATGGTTGTAGTCAGTCGAATATCCTGGCCTTGATGCCTTGTAAGACCATACCGTTGGCTCGTTCGACCTGCCCGTTGCTCTGCGGGTGTGCCACAGATGCATAGCAGATCTTGATGCCGAAATCTTTGCAGAAGTCTTGGAATACGCCGCCCGTGAACTGAGTACCGTTATCGGTGATGATGCGGTTAGGGACCCCGAATCGGTATAGTATACTCATGATGAAGTCCTTTGCTCGTGCTGCTGTTATCGTTGCAACGGGTTTAGCCTCAATCCACTTGGTGAATTTATCAATTGCGACGAATAGATGTGTGAACCCTCCTGGCGCTTTCTTGAAAGGCCCGACCATGTCGAGCCCCCATAGTGCGAATGGCCAAGAAATAGGGATAGTTTGGAGTTCTTGGGCTGGGAGATTGGTTTGTCTTGCGTAGAACTGGCAACCCTCGCATTTGCGAACAATTTCTTTTGCGTCTGTTACTGCTGTGGGCCAGAAGAATCCCTGCCGGTAAGCCTTTCCAACTAACGTCCTGGATGCGGCATGGTTGCCACATATGCTCGAGGGGATTGACTGCAGGATCTGCCTGCCCTCCTCTGTGGTGACGCAACGCATGAGGACACCGGATGCGCTCCTTCGGTACAGGTCTTCTCCGACTAGTAGGAAGCTTTTGCTTCGACGCTTGATTTGCTCGGCTTGACTGTGATCTTCTGGGAGTTTTTCATCTAGGAGAAATTTGATAACAGGAGTCCGCCAGTCTTGACATATGTGTAGCGCCTCGTCTGTAGCCGGGGTAGGTTCGCCTCCCGACTGCTCCAGCGCCGGTTTCTTCTTGACTGATGGCTCCATGAGTTGCTCGACAAAGATTCCAGTCAGAACTGCTTCTCGCTTGGATCCCATATTTGCCAGCTCCTCTGCCGCGTCGTTGTATTGGCGCAGGACGTGTGTTATTTCTAGCCCGTTGAACTTGTTTTCCAACTTGCGAATCTCCTAACAGTATGCCGCCATGGTATCATCGAGACAAGTCCAGTCTTTCATGACTTGGTTTACCACGAGTTGAGAATCTCCGCGCACAACTAGTCGACGTATGCCGAGTGAGATTGCAATACGGAGTTCATGGATAAGTGCCTCGTACTCGGCGACGTTGTGGGAAGCCGGGAAGTGGATTTGTAGAACATACTTGAGTTTTTCGCCGGTGGGGGACGTCAATATGACTCCAGCCCCGGCTCCGCCGATCCGTAGAGAACCGTCGAAGTACATTGTCCAGTACTCTAGCTTTGCTGTTGATGTAGGCAGTTGAACTTCTGTCCACTCGGCCACGAAGTCGGCTAGAGCTTGTGATTTAATTGCTGTCCTTGGCTAAAAGGTGATATCGAACGCCATCAACTCGAGTGCCCATTTAGCGATTCAGCCGGTGGCCTCGTGATTATGAAGGACATCCCCGAGTGGGAACGCTGTGACCACCGTGACTTGATGTGCTTGGAAATAATGCACTAGCATCCGGACTGTGATGAGTAGGCCATATAACAGCTTTTGGACCTACGGATATCTCGTCTTCGAGTCGGCAAGCACCTCGCTGACAAAGTAAACTAGCCATTGTATTTTCTGGTTGTGACCCTATTCGGATCGCTCGACCGCCAGCACCGTGCTGACTACCTGAGTGGTTGCCGCCATATATAGCATTAGCGGTTCTTGGGGCATGGGTGACGCCAACATGGGAGGTGATGTGAGAAATTTCTTGAAGTCTTCGAAGGCTTGCTAGGCTTCGGGGGTCCACTGGAAGTCATCGGCTTTCTTCAATAGCTTGAAAAAGGGCATACCTCGTTCGCCCAGTCAGGAAATAAATTGGCTGAGTGCCGCCATGCAGCCTGTCAGCTTCTAGACGTCCTTCTGGTTAGTCAGGGGAGCCATGTTCATTATTGCGTTGACTTTCTCCGGGTTGGCCTCGATGCCTCGATGCGAGACGGTGAAGCCGAGTAACTTTCCGGATGGCACACTGAAGGTGCACTTTTCCGGGTTCAACTTCATCTTGAATCTTCGAAGATTTTGGAAGGTTTCTTCCAGGTCAATGATGAGGTCTTCTTTGGACTTGGTCTTGATCACCACGTCGTCGACATAGGCTTCCACGTTGCGCCCGATCTGAGTGTGCAGACACTGCTGAATTGCCTGTTGATAGGTTGCTCCAGCATTCTTCAAACCGAATGGCATTGTGATGTAGCAGTGCGCTCCAAACGGCGTGATGAAATATGTCTTTAAGCAGTCTTCCTCCCTCAGGCTGATTTGATGGTATCCCAAGTAGCAGTTGAGAAAGCTGAGTAGGTCGCGCCCGGCCCTGGAATCTACCACCTGATCTATCCTAGGAAGACCAAATGGGTCCTTGGGGTACGCCTTGTTGAGATCGGTGTAGTCGACACACATGCGCCATTTACCGTTTTTCTTCCGGACTAGAACTGGGTTTGCCAGCCAATCCGGGTGATAGACCTCCTTGATGAACCCGACTGCGAGGAGCTTGGTGATCTCCTCCCGAATAGCATCCTTGCGGTCTTGAGTGAAGCGCCGCAGCCATTGCTTGACTGGCTTGGCGTCTGTCTTCACGTTGAGGGCGTGCTCGATCACCTCCCTTGGTACGCTCGGCATGTCGGACGGTTTCCACGCGAAGATATCCTTGTTGGCTTGGAGGAAGGTAACGAGCGCATCTTCCTATTTGGGGTCGAGTCCTGTCCCGACTAGAGCAGTCTTGGAGGGGTCAGAAGGGTCCAGGGGTATCTTCTTCGTGTCAGAGTCCGCTGAAATTCCTGACTTCGCCGCCTTTTTTGCCAGAACTTGGTCTTGCTTGACTTCAGTTGTTGCGGCTTGCCGGATGCTGATGCGCCCAACTGCCGCCTCTTGTGATTGATCCAGTTCGCAACTCTCCTTGTCGTAGGTGAAAGCTTGTTTGACGTCGCTGTGGAGGGAGAGGACTCCTGCTGGCCCAGGCATCTTGAGCACCATGTATGTATAGTGCGGTATCGCCATAAATTTGGTGAGTGCCGGTCGTCCGAGTATCGCGTGGTACGCGGTCTCGAAGTCGGCAACCTCGAAGCAGACGTTTTCCGTACGGAAGTTATCCCATGTGCCGAAGGTTACTGGCAATGTGATCTGCCCGAGTGGAGTTGATAACAGGCCGGGAATTATCACGTGGAAGGGCGCAGTGCTCGGCCGTAATTCTGAACGAGGAATCATCATCTCGTCCAAAGTCTTGGCAAATAAGATGTTGAGTGCACTGCCTCCATCAATAAGGGTTTTCTTCAGCCTGATATTTATGACGACCGGGTCCAGGATGAGTGGATAACGTCCTGGGTGCGAGACCCGATCTGGGTGATCTGCGCGGTTGAAGGTAGCCTTTGGATGCCATGAAGATTTCTCGTGGCGGGGAGAAGCCTGCTGAACTGCTATCCGACTTAGAGTCGGAATCCGACTGAGAGTCGTAGTCCGACTGTGAGTCGTAGTCGGAATAGTTGATGGGGGTGATTATAACCCCGACCTCCCTAGATCCGATCTCGAGCGGCTCTAGGCCATATCCGAGTCGAACACCAGAGGATCGTGTTTGCCGCGTCGGATGTTGTTTGAAGATATCCGCGGCGTCGCCGAGTCTGTTCGGGAGATTGACAATCTCTTCCCTTCTTAGCTCGATCTTGGTTGGCTCAAGGCCGAGTCCGAGTCGAACACCGGAGGAAATAGTTGTCCCGGGACCCGGACAAGATGAAGATTGCCGCAGCAATTCGACGAGGGTTGCTGCAGCGTCGTGTGGGCCGACTGGCACGGAGCCGGTTGGTTCCCTGACAGATCGGATCGAGTCCGAGTCGGCCAAGGTGAAATTGCCGATCTGGTCTGCGATGAAGTCGAGGCTTCCAAATGAGATTATATCTCTGGGGAAAGTTTGCCGCCGTCGACTCCAGTTGCTGGATCCATCGAGCTTGTGGATGTAGATCGCGCCGAAGCCCCCTACCTGGCGCGCCAACTGTCGATGTTTTACACCGGCAATAAATATATGGGGCTAGTCGGCGGATGGAAACTCGGTGGATTGCAAAGGAACACAGAGAGATTTTATACTGGTTCAGGCCCTCAATGTGAGGTAATACCCTACGTCCAGTTTATATGTATTCCTTTGAGGATATACGGTGGTGGTTCTGATGAACTTGTGTGCACCTTTGAGCTTATGAGTGCTCTTCTCGTGCTTGCCCTCAGGGGGCGCCCTGCCACCCCTTATATACTGGGGGACAGGGGTACAAGGTAGGAGTCCCCATCGGATTACGATTAGGAGATCTCCCCTTAGAGATATAACGCACCCGACTAGGACTGTATATTCCTTTCTATACAAGGCGAAGTTTGCCGAATCTAGCTATATCTCTAATTACAAGGCTAGGCCCATCCTCTGTCCGAGTGGCCCATATGCTTGTCATGAGGTACCCGAGGCCCATGGCACCCACAATATGGTTCGATGCACTAGACACGCGAAGGCCTGGGAGATTTGCTTAACTCCAGTGCAGGTCCTAAAATTTGAGGTTCATAGGCGTGCCAGTCAATTTGACCCTGCAATTGACAAGGAGATAGAAAAAGTTAGATCAGTGAGCGAATCGGCTGGAAGCCGATTTGGACTCGTTTCATTGGCCGATTGCCGATTTGAAATAGAGCACTTATACATCGACTGGAAGCCGATGATGGCATGAATAGGCAAAATAAATAAACCAGTAAAACATACGCATCGGCTGGAAAGCCGATGGTAGCATAAATCAACCGACTACCAATATATGTGCATCGGCTGGAAAGCCGATAACAGTGCAGGTAAATAACGATTGAACAATACAGTCGGCTAAAAGATAACTTATCGGCTAGACACTCCGATAAAACATCGCATAAATACCCATCGGCTTAACAAGAATAAATCTATCATTATCAATCTAGTAGGTCAAACTTAACTGATGCAGCACAGATTAATAATGATAAAAGAATCTCGATGAGCCGATAGATCTAATGCAATTGTGATGTACTATATGATAACTTATCGGCTATACATCTCGATAAGACGCTTGCATAAAACCTATCAACCTAATAGGAATAACTTATTGCTAGCAGTTTAGTAGGTCGAACCTAACCGATGCAGCACAAACTGATGATAAATTACACCCAGTAAGCCGATAAATCTATGCACTCGTGATGTGATATATCTACTCGGCATATGAGATCAAACTTAACTGATGTAGCCGTAGACAGAATAGCTATATCGTGGTAAGCTGACTACCGTGGATCGACTAGAATATCGGACCTAACCGAGGGAGTCCTAGCCGATACGATAGTCGGGGTAACGAGACTTACCCTCTCGCAGGAGGTTGAACTTAACCGATGCAGCCTGGCTCGAGAAGCAAGAACCCGTCAAAAAGGGTGGCGATGTGCCGAATTTGTATTGATCTTTGTGATGATTTACATGGTACCCGGGCATACGTATTTATACCCCGAGTTATACAGTCCTGATTGGATACGAAACAGGAGTTTCCTAACTATAAGAGGAAAACTAACAAGCCCTGACCGGACACGAGATCAGGTTTTCCTAAAAATTATTATCTCTGCCTAATTTATAGATAAAATATTTAACCTCCTTTTCGTGGTCTTCACGATCCCTTCCAAACTCGGCTTCCTCCGGATTAATTCCGCTAGTTGACTGTGATTTCTTCCTTAACCGAATCTGATAAAGAATCATGCCAAATTTTGGTGTTAACACATGCCCCCCAATTTCGGAGTTTTTCAAAAGACTTTGAAATTCTCCCATCTGGGCTTTCAGATTCCTTTCACACCGAGACGGCCCAAGGTAGCCCACTTTCCTTAATTGTTTGAAACAGTGCCAATGGCCTCGATTCCCGCCCGGTCATCATTCCTCTATAAACCGCTTCGCCTTCCTAGCCTCCTTTCTTTACACTTTTGTCACATCCTGATATTAGCCACACAAAAACTTTACCTGAGAAAATACCTAAGAAAAGGAATTTTAAAATGGCTAGAGGAATTAATTAAAGGTGTAAAATGTAAGATAATAAATTATCATGGCCGGGAATATTTTTCATGTATTCTCTGTGCCAAAATACATTAACTGGATTTTTAGTGGAATTTTCAGAGCACAGGAACTATTTTTAATAAATCAAAAACGCTTATCGGAATTTAAATCGTCCTGGAAATCTTTTTCCTTTTTCCTTTCTCTTTTTCTTCTGTTGGGCCGGCGGCCCGCTCCTATGCCGCCATTCCCCGCGCACCGCAGGCCGGTTCCTTTTTCCCTCTCCCAGGCCTCTCCCGTGCCCGCGCCCTCTCTCGTGCCCGCGCCCTCTCCCTCTCTCGCGCTCTTGCGCCCGCGCCCCTCGCCCTCGCGCCCTCGCCCTCGCGCCCGCGACCACCGCCCCTCTCCCCCGCCCGCACCCTTGCTCGCACCCGCGCCCATGCGCCTCCCGTGGGCCCACCTGTCAGCATCGTCTTCCTCCTCCGTCCGAATCGGGCAGAGGGGAAAATCTCCGGAGCCGTCCGATCCGGCGCCGCCTCCCACCTCCTCCCGCACTCGCACTCGGTTCAAACGGGTGCGGACCGAGTCCGCCCCACCTCCCCGAATTCTCCGGCGTCCACACCCCCTCACTCCCACAAATTGCGCGCACGATCTCCACGCCGCCACTCTCTCTCCCATGCACGATTGGAGCCGTTTAGCCTCGATCTCTCCCGGCCGACTGCATAAAAAGCCCCTCCGCCCTCTCCTCCATTTTTCCCCCAACACACTGAGTTTCCCCGTGCTCTAGAACCCCCTCACCACCGCGCACCCGAGCTCCCCCGTTTTTTGCCGACTCCGGCCACTGCTCGCCGCCGTTCTGGACGCTGCCAGGCCATACCGCCACCGACATCACCTCCGCCGTGCCACACCGCACCTCGGCCGCCACTCCGTCGAAGACAAATCCCGCTGGACCGCCCCGCCCACGCGCACGGTGAGCATCAGCACTCCGCCTCCTCTCCGGCCGGTGATTCCCGCCACGCCGCGTCTCCATTCTTCGCCCTAACTCCTCTTTCGTCCTCCTCATCCTCCAGGACACCTCGGCAACCACCTCTCGCCCGTTCCTCGCCGTCGGAGCTCCATCGCCGACGTTGTCCTGTGGCCACCGCCGTTTTTTCGTCGCCACCATCGTCTTCGCGCCGTTGCTCGCCGTCGCGAGCCGCCGATGAGAACCCCCTCCGTTTTCCCGTTCCTTTCCGCCCCTCCGTGTGGCCTCGGGTCACTGTCGTCAACCATCGGGTCGCGTGCGCACCGCCGCCTCCCGCTCGGGATAGCCGGCCTCGGCCGCCGCTCCCTGGGGCTGTCCGATTTGCCGGGTGGCAGATCGGGGCTGCCCGCTCGCTCGCCCGCGTGGTTGCCCGCGGTGGCGCCACGTGGTGTGCCCGCCTCTGTGCGCCGCTCTCCCTCCGGTGACGTCTTTAATTCGGTTTAATACGCAATAAATCACCTGTTAATTATATTTACACTGAAAATAGCAGTAAAACTTCAATAAATCCTAACTAATTTATACGAACTCCGATTAAGTCCATTCAAATTTCATTAAATCCAGAAAAATGCCAAGAATCCATTAAAAATACTTTCAGCCCATGTTTGATTGCCCCATGTACTATTTTTAATTGTTTATGCATTGTTTGTTGTAGAATCCGACGCCGGTAATTCTCCCGCGTATTTCGAGATCGTAGCAGAGTACCTTGAGCCGGAGCAAGGCAAGTCACACTGTTACCTTGATCACTTTGTACCTATTTTTCGCTAAATTGCTTTGTTTGCTGAAATAAACTGCATTACTTCTATATTTCATGTGGGTGGATCATTACCTATGCAATGTTAGGACTCAGCCATAGTTTTGAAACCTGAACCCTTGTCACCTGGGTAATAATGTGATTAGATTACAGTTCTTAGGATGCTTAGCCATGCTTAGCAACATAGCTCACATGGGAATTAAATATTACCTTTTCGTATGTTTCGACTCAATGTCGCAAAATGGAATTTTGGATAGGCTGTTGTTAAATTATTAAAACTTGACCTAAATGGTGGGCTGTGGGTGTATGGTTTTGCTTGTCACACCCATGGCAATTAAGGACCGGTTCGCGGGATCCACTTGGGCAACTTCCCGTACTTTCCACAAGCCAGCGTGGGCAACGGCTGGGCTTGAAGCGTTTCTTCTCCCTCTCCTAGGCACCGAAGAAGAGGGTGAGCGGGATGGAGTTGGGTCGGCCCAGGGTAGGGTTGATCGGCTGCCGGATTCACCGTGGCGCAAGGGGGGTAGCCTGGCCAATATGGCGTGCCCTGTTGGCAGGTGCAACCTCAGCGTGGTGTGGATGGTTGGGGAGGGGTTTCGTGAACGGTCCTGTCACAGCCTCGTACGGGACATCATGGTGATGTACTGGCACATGGGAATGTGTGTGGGGGCTGTGTCTTGTGGGTACAATTGTACACCTCTGATCAAAGTAAAACTATTCGAATAGCCGCGCCCGTGGTCATGGGCACATTGGCCAAGACTCACCGTGATTAGTCTCACCCTAGATAATTAATCCTGTTTTATCAAACTGGTGTTGTGGAAGGTGTTGAGTCCGGTTGACGTGGTTGAGTTGACCGGAGGTGACCGGTTAGCGTGGTGTAACGCTAGTCGGTGGAGACTGGTGAGTGTGGTGTAACTCTCATCAGTGACGCATGGTGGTCGTGGTGTAACTTCCATCTGCGCGGCCTGGCCAACGTGGTGTAGCGTTGATCAAGAAAAGCTGGTCAGCGTGGTGTAACGTTGTCCGGTGGTGACTGGTTAACGTGGTGTAGTGTTAATCAGTGGAGTCCGGGTAACGTGGTGTAACGGTACCCGGAGGTGTCTGGTGAACGTGGTGTAGCGTTCATCTGTGGAGACTGGTTGACGTGGTGTAGCGTCCATCAGTTGGGAATGGTTGGGCCTGGTTAACGTGGTGTAATGTTAATCAGTGGAGAATTAATATTGTTAAATTAATCAACTTTTTACATGTTTGCGAACTACTACTGTTTGCAACTGCTTTTGTGCAAAACAAACCCTATCCCATCTTTGTACCCTGTGCATATGCATAATTGTGGGTGTGATTTGTTGAGTACTGTGGGTGGTACTCAGCCTTGCTCCAATTTTCCCCCCAGTGTTGGAGAACGCGTCAGATGAAGATCATCCTGAGGAATAGGCTGGCTCCGCCGTCAAGGTGCCTATGGGATGGAAGCGGCTGCTTGGCCAGATGTTTATAGACTCCGTTTTACCTTTTTCCGCTGCATTTATGTAATATAAATTTTACTCTGTTTGTAAGACACTCTGTATGGCAACTTGGTTTATGTACCCTGGCTTTCCTGGCAGGGATTTATTACACATTAATGTTTAGAATTTCGGTGCGAATTTCTGGGCGTTATAGCTTTCACATCACCAGAGCCCTCTCGTTTCTTCCGAGACCTCGACGAGCTCCGGCGATCCAGGCGAACCGTCGTGACTTTCTTCCTCAACCACCGGCCTTCGCTCATCTTCTTCTTCCGCAATGGCTTCAGCAATCGCTGTCCCAGAGATACCCCTCTTGTCTGATCGCTCTCTCTGCCTTGCAACTTGAATAGATTGAATCTGCTGCAATCTTCACCTGTTCTTCAACGTGTTCTTGTTTACTGTAGAACCATAAAAACCATATTTTGATTCCAGCCGCCGATTACCCAAATTTCTTCTATCATGGCCCCATGGGTAGTGAAGACCCTACAGACTTCATCAACGCCAAAACCCAACGCCTCCCTTTGAAGAACTCCACCATGCTAGCCAGCGATTGGACCAACAGTTTCAGATCATGGCCTAGCAAGCTTCCGGGGTGGAGGAACTGGTATACCAGAGTATTGGCCGCAAAGAAAACTCTCTGGGAAGAAGCAGATATCGGCCATTGCATCAATCCCTCCTTGGCCGAGATGGAGAAGAACGAACCTCTGCTCGCATCGGCTTCATACTTCTGGTTAGACGCCCTTAACGTCTTCCTGTTTGGGCACGGGCCGATGACCCCAACTTTGATGGATGTAACCATGCTCACCTGTCTTAACACAACAAGTTACATCAACCCCTTCAACCTCCGATTTAAGCCTACCCATCGGCTACAAACGAATAATATCGGCGGTTGGTCCAAGTACATATCAATCCACAACAAGGGTACTGGGCCGGTTGATGATCGGGAACATGTTGCTTTCTTGAACTTGTGGTTAGAACGGTTTGTTTTTGGTGGTGCAACCCTCGGCCCAACAACCAACATGCAGTGTTTGGCAGAATGCCTGGCCGATCGGAAACAAATCCCCTTGGGGCAATACCTTCTTGGTGCCACTTATCAACTGCTGCATCAGGTAGCAATCAAGCTATCGGCCGGCCAGCCAGTTGGCCACATTGGGGGTCCTTGGTGGTTTGTGCAATTATGGCTCAACGTCTATACATCCATGGCAATTACCGGGACTTCCTTTCTCAATCTATCCTTCCTAGCCGATCATCTAGAAGAACAGGAACCTATCTATTGCTGATGTATCTCCATGGGTGAAGCTGCATCGGCCCTCCCTAGCTGCAAGATGACTCCTATCGGACTCAACCAGTGGTTCAAAGGCTTTTATTATGGCTTCACCAGGGAGGCCACACTTTGGTTCACATATGATGATGCAGCATCATTTGAGATGCCCTCCAACTTTAATCCACTCGATGCTCTGGCCGATGATGAATCCAAGACCATATTTCTGTCAGCCATTGCCCCTTGCCTTCTGCCGACTGGCTTCTCCCAAGGCCGATCACAACCATCATACGAATTTTATCATCCATCGGTCAGTTCTCGCCAGCTTAGCCTCGGTCAACTCCCCATCGGTCTATTCTTCATTGATAAACTTCAGGCCCGGGAAAATGTAAATAGCACCCTGGAGTACGATTGGCTGCGGATGTTAACAGGATCTCTGCCTCTGGGCACCACCACCGACGTGGAGGTATGTACTGCCAGTACAAAACTTTTCGCCCGATGGTGGTCTGAGTGGAGGAAACACCTGTTCAACCTATCGGCCGCCCAATATTGCTCTCGCCTCAACCCTGACTACGTCGAATCTAATGAAGAGGTAACACTCCATAAACCTTAATCATTGTTTTCGATCATCTCTCATAAGTTATCTCGCAAGCTGATGACAAGGAATCGCCATCAACAAGCACCAGCGGTCGGCCGATCATATATCAACCACCATCGGCCAATCCAAACTTAGGACATGGTGCTCCCCCTCCATCATCTCTTCTTCGGGCACCACGGCCAACAGGACCCAAACGCAAGAAGCTGGCGTCTCGCCCTCCCCAAAAGAGGCAAAAAACCAGCGCCGATGTCATGGTCACGGTGCCGCCCACTATCGAAGCAATATCGGCTCCTTCATCCCCGCAGGTATGTGCTAATTCATAACATTACTTATCCATTTCTCTTGTCTTTATCAGTCTTATTTTTTTAGCTCGAGTCATTGGCTCCCGAACCTCAACCTACTGCTGACATCCTTACAAGCATCGAGCCGATGACTTCTGCAGCCGTTCCAACTCTAGCGCTTAGCCCCCAAGCCGATACCAAGGCCGCTCCTACTTCGGCGCCAGACATCAGCCATCCTGAAGAACAACCTACTCAACCATCTGATGCCGATGCCATTCCTCAAGCTACCGCTATCCTACCTCAGGTAACCTCCTCTCGTCCATATTTCATTTTAACTCATTACTGATCCATTTACCGATGTCAATCTGTAGTCCTTGGCCGACTTGTTCTCCTTCGACATCGGCAAGTACTTGGAGGCAGATGAAGAAACAGCCACCAGCGCAGTAACCAAACCAACTTTTCCAGTTGACGTGCGCGAATATTTGTTGAATATCATTCGCCTGTTGGAAAATCCGATCGATGCTTTGGTGGAAAACTGCGGGCCGATCCGGGCAAGATTCGTGGAAATTGAGCATCATTTGCCCGACTAGCTCATTGACGCATTGACTCCTGCAGCATATCTGGAATCTCATAAATTCCAACTCATCAAGCTCAGGCAACGTATAGCCGATCGTGCTAATCAACAGTCAATAGTTCAATATATCCAAAACGATCGGCTGTCAGCTCAAACAGAAAAGAAAAAGCTTGACGATATGGCAGCTGCCCCTCAAGAACTCCAACCCAAACTGGACCAGTTGAAGAAAAGGGAAGCGGATTTGCTAGCAGAACTTGAAAAAAATCCGCAAGGACATCGAAACAACAGAATCCCAGCTCATCGACCTGTCACAAGCTATACAAAACCAAGAAGCCAAAGTTGCAGCAGCAGTGCGTCAAGTTGTTCATCGGCGCAAAATCTTGAAGACTATCCCGGGCTCCGATGAACAAGACATTCATGCTACTGATGAGATTGACCAGATCCGCCTGCGCGCGATCGAAACAACCCAAAAATTCTTTAAAATCCTAACATTGATGACTTCAATGGTGTTCTGAAACATGTCGATTAACCTTTTGCTGTAATATAATTTAGTCGGCTCTGTTGCTTATTCATCTTACTCCATCTCCGCTTGATAATATTTTATTTGTTTGATCTAAAGGCGATACCAATTGATATCGGCTATCTTTAGGCGATGTAACAACATCGGCTCTTACTTTGAACTGTTTTAAAAATCGGCCGTACTCAACCGATTTAGGAGTTGATCCAAACGTTCGGATAGTACTTCTTGAGGTATTTCTCATTAAGCGCTTTAGCAAACTCCGTCCCCTCGAGATCTTCCAATATATAGGCATTGCCAGGTACACAACGATTAATCCGATAGGGCCCTTCCCAATTAGGTGACCACTATCTAAATTTACTATCTCTGGACCCGATCGGCAGAATCAACTTCCATACAAGATCTCCTTCCATAAACGATTTATTCATCACCTTTTTGTTATAATGCCTAGCCGCCCTAGCTTTATTTTCCCTGATCCTTTCCAACGCCCTTAACCGATTCTGAGCCAAATCCTCGAGTTCATCTGTCATCAAGTTATAATAATCATCGGTTGTCAACTGATTTTGCAAAGAAATTCTCCTAGAGCCGATGTTAGTCTCCCAAGGTAAAACTGCTTCATGTCCGTACACCAACTGGTATGGTGGCACCCGAGTAGACCCATGACATGCCATCCGATAGGCCCATAATGAATTGGCTAATGTAGTATGCCATCTTCGCGGCTGTTCATCAATCTTTCGCTTAATCAATCTGATTAGTCTCTTATTCGAAGCTTCTGCCTGTCCATTAGCCTGAGCATAATAAGGTGATGAATTCAGCAACTTAATCCCCATATTGGCAGCAAATTGTTGAAACTCATCGGACACAAAAATAGATCCCTGATCGGTAGTTATCGTCTGAGGAATTCCAAACTGATAAATTATATGCTCTTTTACAAATTCAATCGCATCTCTGGACGTGACTTTCTTCAAAGGAACTGCTTCCACCCATTTTGTAAAATAATCTGTTGCTGCCAATATGAATTTATGTCTTTTACTTGATGGAGGATAAACCTGGCCGATCATATCAATTCCCCATCCTCTGAACGGCCACGGTTTGATGATAGGATTCATAGCCGATGCTGGTGCTCGCTGTATATTTTCAAATTTCTGGCAATCTTGACATCCTTTATAATATCTAAAGCAATCCTCCAACATTGTCGGCCAAAAATATCATACTCTTCTCAATATCCACTTCATCTTATGAGCCGATTGATGAGTTCCACAAACGCCCTCATGCACTTCACACATAACCACTTTGGCTTCTTCTAAATTTAAGCATCTCAGCAGAACTCCCTCAAAAGTCTAATAATACAACTCTCCATCAAGCAACACATACTTGGTAGCCTTATATCGAAGTTTCTTGGAAACCAATTGCGATGGATTTTGTAAATAATCAATTATTTCCTGCCTCCAATTATCGGCTTTATCTTGAATATCACTATCGGCTATTTCAACCTCAATCTGCCGATTCAGCCGATAACCCGAAGCAATCTGTGCAAGATCATTAGCTTCTAAATTCTGTTCTCTAGGGATATGATCCAATGATACCATCCTGAAATCCTTCAATAAATCTCTGCATTCTTCATGATACGATCTTAAAATATCATCCCTGCATTCATACTCCCCAGATAATTGCTTGATCACTAACAAGGAATCTTCAACAACCTCTATGATATCGGCTCCGATCTTCTTTAAAAGTTAAAGTCCTTTTAGCACCGCCTCGTATTCCGCTTGATTATTGGTCCGAAAGGCTTAATTGTAAAAGCAAACTCAAAACTTGCCCCCCGAGGCGATACAATGACCAATCCGATACCAGATCCATGCTTGCAAACCGATCCATCAAAAAATAAAGTCCACGGGATCGGCTCCACATAATCTTCATGAGCTCCTCTGTGTTGCACAATTAAATCGGCTATTGCCTGCCCCTTGATCGCTTTAGCCGATTCATATCTCAAATCAAATTCTGTCAAGGCAAAAATCCATTTACCAACTCGCCCTTTCAAAACTGGAGCCGATAACATATAATTCACTACATCGGCCTTGCAAACTACCGTGCACTCAGCCGATAAGATGTAATGCCTTAACTTCGTGCATGAGAAATATAAACAAAGGCATAATTTCTCCACCGCAGGATATCTCATTTCAGCATCCAAAAGCCTCCTGCTTAGATAGAATACAACTCGCTCCTTTCCTTCAAATTCCTGTATCAAAATTGACCCGATGGATTTTTCATCGGCCGATAAGTATAACTTGAATGGCACTCCTTTCTGCAGCGGAATCAAAACAGGTGGGGAACTTAAATAACCCTTAATTTCATCAAATGCCTTCTGTTGTGCTACCCCCCACACAAACTCTTGATCGGCTTTCAACTTTAACAATGGAGTAAAAGGCTCAATCCTTCCTGATAAATTTGATATGAATCTCCTTACAAAATTAAGCTTGCCGATCAACGACTGTAGCTCTATCTTGTTGACTGGTGGTTCTGTATTCCTGATGGCTCTGATGCTCTGTTGACTAACTTCAATTCCTTGCTCATGAACCATAAAACCCAGAAACTGCCCAGCCGATACACCAAAAGCGCATTTATTGGGATTCATCCTTAATCCGTATTTCTTTGCCCTTTCCAGCACTTTTTGCAAATCGGCTATATGGCTTTCATCACTGTTGGACTTAACCACCACATCGTCGATGTAAATTTCCACTAGCAAGCCGATGAGATCATGAAATATATAATTCATCGCCCTCTGATATGTCGCACCGGCACTCTTTAATCCAAATGTCATTACTACCCACTCATATAAGCTGATAGCTCCAGGACATCGGAACGCAGTCTTATGTATATCTTCTTCTGCCATAAAAATCTGATTGTATCCTGCATTGCCATCCATGAAGCTAATAATCTTCTGGCCTGATGCTGCATCCACCAATAAATCTGCTATCGGCATTGGGTACTCATCCTTGGGGGTAGCCTTAATCAAATCCCGAAAATCGATACATATTCTCAATTTTCCATTTTTCTTTTCTACCGGGACGATATTAGAAACCCACTCAGCATATCGGCACGGCCTTATAAACTTCGCATCATATAATCTTGTGATTTCTGCTTTAATTGGCTCATATAGCTCCGCTTTAAATCTTCTTGGAGCCTGTTTGAACGGCCGATATCTTGGTTTAATAGGAAGCCGATGTTCAACAATTGATCAGCTTAACCCTGGCATTTCATGATATTCCCAAGCAAAACAATCCCGATACTCTTTCAATAATTTTACTAATTCTCAGAATTCAGGACATAATTTTTTACTTATGTATGTCGGCCTCGGCCTATCTCATGGTCCTATATCAATTTCTTCCAAATCATCGGCCGATGTAAACCCTTGTCCCAACTTCCCTTCAAAATCTTCAATAGTGCCCATCAGAGTAATAGTTCTGAGCCGACTTGCCGAATCGGCTGTATTTCCCGACTGGTGATCTTAAGATAATCCCCTTCCCACACTTTTCCAGACAAACAATTGACACCATCGGCCTCCCAGACTGGCAAATCGGTCATTGCAACATTGGTCGATTAATCTGCTAGGATTACCTCAACTTGATCTCCTTGCCATTGTATCAGACTTTGATGCATTGTCGAGGGCACGCAATAGTTTGCGTGAATCCAATCCCTGCCAAGGAGTAAACTATATGATCCTTTCCCATCGATAACAAAAAACGTGGTAGGTAATGTCTTGTTCCCCACTGTTAACTCCACATTCAACACGCCTTTCGTTTCCGATGGATTCCCGCCGAAATCTTTTAACACCATATTTGTCTTGATCAAATCTTCAGCGGTTTTCCCCAACTTCCGATACGTAGCATAAGGCATTAGATTAACAGCTGCCCCCCATCAACTAGCATCTTCGTCATCGGCTTCCCATTCACATAACCCTTGATATATAATGGCTTCAAATACCGATGCTTCGATTCTTCAGGCTTATCAAATATAGTCCGATCGGGTTGCAGCGTTAACTGAGCAAAAACTTCTTCAATGTCTTTCTCATCAGATGAAAGTGCTTTATATTCCCAAGGGAAAAAGAAAACCATGTTTACTGGAGCCGATGGATCAACCTCATCGTCACTTTTCTTCACACGCCATACCCGCTTAGTCCTCTTGTGACGATGATCGGCTTCTTTGGGATCTCGCCGTTGTTCTTCCTGTTGCTCTCGGTGCCGTAGCCGCTGTACCCTTCTTTTCTGATTCTTTGTAAATATTCCACTAGGACACCACTGAGGATTTTGGATTTGTTGCCTTTCACGCAATCCCTCTTCATCATTTTCTACAAAAAATTCTTCATGGATTGGCCCTAATCGGCTATGTACCGATGCTCGTTTTTCAAGCGGCCGATCCCGTGACAATTCTTCATGCTCAAAATTCTGAGATCTTGTAGCATTGCATTCAGGACAATCTTTGATCGATGGCAATCTTATCCCTCGCTCCCGGCAAAATTGAAAGAACAGGCAATCCCAATGTGGATTATATCCTTCCTCATATGACGAAGCCCGTTGTTTCTCTTCACGCCTTGAATATTTATCTACCAGCTGCGATGAAGCAACTCTAGATCTTCTAAATTCTCGATATCTTCATTCATCGGCTTGATCCATCGATGATCCCACATAAACCATGTTCATAGGGAACGGATGTCCATCAATTTTCATCGGCCTTTTGTCCTCAAATTTGATCCTTCCCTGTTCGACAGCCGATTGAATCTATTGCCGAAAAACTTTGCACTCATTGGTGTGGTGCGATATCGTGTTATGCCACTTGCAATATCTCTTCTTCTTTAGTTCTTCGGCTGATGGAATTACATGATTTGGCGGAAGCTGTATCTGTTTCTCTTGTAACAATAAATCGAAGATTTTATCAGCTTTATTGATGTCAAAGTCGTATCGCTCCTCCTTGCCGATATCCTTCACCCACAGACATGGCACTGATTTCTCATTTCTAGCCCATTCCACCAATCCAACTTCGACATCGGATATGTCATCATCTGAGTCCGATGGATAAGCTTGTACCTGAGCAACCCTTCTTTGAAACTTCTCCTTTTTTGCTTCTTGAAATTGGCTTTCATGAGCCGATACCTTCTGCACCAGGTGTGCCAGGCTCTCAAACTCCTGTGACGAAAACCTCTCTTTAATGGGAGCTAAGAGACCCTGGAAAGCCAAGTCGGCTAGATGTCCATCGCTTAGATTCAAACTGTAACATCGATTCCTAACATCCCAAAACCGCTGGACGTATTCCGGTACCGTTTCGTCTGGTCTTTGTCTAACCGATGTTAGGTCTGTCAGCCTCATCTCGTGGATCCCAGCAAAAAAGTACTTGTGAAATTGTTTTTCCAGATCGACCCATCCTCGAACTGAATTTGGTGGCAAAGAAGAGAACCGCGTAAAAGCCGATCCAGACAATGACAAGGGAAAAAATCTAATCCTTAGAGCCTCCTCAGCCGATGCTTCTCCACACTGTGCCAAGAATCAGCTAATATGCTCAACTGTAGATATGCTGTCTTGCCTTGAGAACTTAGAAAAATCTGGGACTCTGTATTGGTGTGGTAACGGAACTCTGTCAAACCACTCAGGATAAGGATGCTGATACATAAATGTTTGCTCCTTCGGTTTTATCCCAAATTGTTCTCTTACTATCTCTGCAACTCTTGTCGATAAATCTTCCTCCCTTGGGATTTCCTGTTGATACTGCATGGGTGGAGTTGGTAGCCGATTTTGCTTTGGATATTCTCTATGATAATTACCTGAATCGGCAACACCTCCTAGGTAATTTTGCTGATACCCCCCATAATAAGCCGTTTGATGGTATCCCGCAGGAATATCTTGTTGCCCCCCAGCCTGGTTCTGTGAGAACAAATTTTCCGGTATATTTTTTCTCGTGCCATAAGGGACTTGATTTGGCTCTATTTTTGGTGGGAGATAAACAGGACCTCGAGTAGGCTCTTGAGCAATTGATCCATCCACCGCCTTCTTAATGAGGTTATGCAACGTGTTCACCAATATTCCTGATTGATTGATAAGCGCATGATGCACTGCTTCATTCACCATATCTTGTAAAGGTTTTGGTAGACTTTCAGGTGGTGTATGGCTCGATTCTCTAACTAGAACTGGTTTCGGAAACTGAGATTTTTGAATCGGCCCTTGTCGCGTCATACCAAAAGATTCCAAGCAGAGTTTCTGAAAATTGGCCATATTCTGCTCGACTTGCTATTTCTGCTCGTCCGTTAGATCTTCCATGCTGACCGGAATCACGTTGTCTATTTTGATCTCTTTTCCGGCCATGTCGAAATTCCGTGTCCCACCGGGCGTGCCAAAAACATGCTGACACCGAAAATCACCGGCAGCGTTGAGAACGAGCCGATGATATGGTTCGATGCACTAGACACGCGAAGGCCTGGGAGATTTGCTTAACTCTAGTGCAGGTCCTAAAATTTGAGGTTCGTAGGCGTGCCAGTCAATTTGACCCTGCAATTGACAAGGAGATAGAAAAAGTTAGATCAGTGAGCCAATCGGCTGGAAGCCGATTTGGACTCGTTTCATCGGCCGATTGCCGATTTGAAATAGAGCACTTATACATCGATTGGAAGCCGATGATGGCATGAATAGGCAAAATAAATAAACCAGTAAAACATACGCATCGGCTGGAAAGCCGATGGTAGCATAAATCAACCGACTACCAATATATGTGCATCGGCTGGAAAGCCGTTAATAGTGCAGGTAAATAACGATTGAACAATGCAATCGGCTAAAAGATAACTTATCGGCTAGACACTCCGATAAAACATCGCATAAATACCCATCGGCTTAACAAGAATAAATCTATCATTATCAATCTAGTAGGTCAAACTTAACTGATGCAGCACAGATTAATAATGATAAAAGAATCTCGATGAGTCGATAGATCTAATGCAATTGTGATGTACTATATGATAACTTATCGGCTATACATCTCGATAAGACGCTTGCATAAAACCTATCAACCTAATAGGAATAACTTATTGGTAGCAGTTTAGTAGGTCGAACCTAACCGATGCAGCACAAACTGATGATAAATTACACCCAGTAAGCCGATAAATCTATGCACTTGTGATGTGATATATCTACTCGGCCTATGAGATCAAACTTAACTGATGCAGCCGTAGACAGAATAGCTATATCGTGGTAAGCCGACTACCGTGGATCGACTAGAATATCGGACCTAACCGAGTAAGTCCTAGCCGATACGATAGTCGGGGTAACGAGACTTACCCTCTCGCAGGAGGTCGAACTTAACCGATGCAGCCCTACTTGAGAAGCAAGAACCCGTCAAAAAGGGTGGCGATGCGCCGAATTTGTATTGATCTTTGTGATGATTTACATGGTACCCGGGCATACGTATTTATACCCCGAGTTGATACAGTCCTGATTGGATACGAAACAGGAGTTTCCTAACTATAAGAGGAAAACTAACAAGCCCTGACCGGACACGAGATCAGGTTTTCCTAAAAATTATTATCTTTGCCTAATTTATAGATAAAATATTTAACCGCCTTTCCGTGGTCTTCACGATCCCTTCTAAACTCGGCTTCCTCTGGATTAATTTCGCTAGTTGACTGTGATTTCTTCCTTAACCGAATCTGATAAAGAATCATGCCAAATTTTGGCGTTAACATGTTGTTGTTGGCAGGCAGCAGCCATAATCATCGCCTTGATCTTGGCGATAGTTGGGGTGGCCTGATGATCAGGCCTGAGCTGGAGCATGTCCAGCAAGGTTACAGCGGCCATGACATTCTGTTGTGGCGTGACGAAGACGTCGTGATCACCGACTTTGGTCTGAAGGATCTGCTGCTGAGCTACTTGCCCAGCCTTGCATAGTCCGTCATTGCGGGCTTCGTGGTCAGCCTCCTCCTATTGTCGTAGTCGGTGCGCCTCCTCCTATTGTTCCTCTTGTAGTCGGCGCACCTCTGGTGGTGGTGTTGAGGCCATGAAGATCTCGCGAGGCAGAAGCAAACTTGCCAGACTAGAATCTGAACTAGCGTTCGAACTATTATCTGACTTGGAGTCGGACTCCGAGTAGTTTATCGGAGTAAGAACGATTCCGACCTCTCTAGATCCAATCTGAAACAGCGCTTGGCCATGTCCAAACTGAATCGCAGGAGATCGGGTCTGCTGCATGGGATGTAGATCCGCAGCGTCGCCGAATCCGTGCGGGAGATTGACGATCTCTCCCCTTCTTGGCCCAACCCGAGCTGGCTCAAGGCCTAGCGCAAGTCGGACACCGAAGGAAAGAGTTGTTCCAATGCTCGGCGAAGTGAAGGATTGCCGCAGTAGGTTGTTGAAGGAGATTGCGGCGTCCTGTGGGCCAACTGGCGCAACGTCGGCTGGTTCCTCGGCCGGCTGGATTGGATCTGCTTCGGCCAAGGTGAGGTTGCCGATCTGGTTGGCAACGATGTGAGGTAATACCCTACGTCCAGTTATGGTGTTATTTCTCTGAGGAGTTGTGTTGATTAATGATCTCGTGATCTCGTGCCCCTTGAGAGGCGCCCTGACTCCTCTTATATACTGGAGGGCAGAGTTACAGGATAAGAATCCCAGTCGAATACGGCCAAGAGATTTCCTTCTTAGAGATAGAAACTTATCTGATCAAGACTGTTTTCCCTATCGTACAAGGTAAAGTTTGCCGGGTGTTATCTTACCTCTAACTATATGATTCGGCCCATCCTCTGTCCGAGTGGCCCATATGCTGGTGACGAGGTACCCGGGGCCTATGGCCTCCACAGTTTCTCTAGTGAGATTCTGAATGTCGATCTCTCTTCTGTCTCAAGGGGCTCCTTGTCTCTTCTTATATACTGAGGAGGTAAGATTATAAAGTAGGAATCCCAGTCGAACTCAACCAAGAGAGATTTTCTTTAGGAATATGTACCCAGTTAGGACTATATCCTTTTCATGCTATGCAAGGTAATATGTATCGAGTCTTCTTGTATTGGATTAGATCTATTCTTTATCCGAGTGGTCACAAAGCTTCCCATGAGATACATAGGACCCATGGCCTCTATAGAGGTATGTTTGGGGTTCAAAGAAAATAACGGTAGCTTCTATTTAATTTTTGTGAGCTCTAAAATAGCTGGAGGAAGCTGCGGATGGACCAGTATGCTGCTACCAATTAAGAGGGCCCAAAAAGGAATAAAAATTGCCGCATGCAATCCATGCATGCACACGTATGATGTGTTCGGCAGCCGACAGGTACGTAGGGTTTGGACTACAGTTTCGATTGGACTGATTTTGTTTTCAGTTCCCATGTTTCACATGCATTTGAATTAATAAAATAAAATTTGGGCCTACGTTCTTAATTAATCCTTTCATAGAAAATGGTCCTCCAGAAAGTTAAACCCGCTAGTGCGGATAACTGGAAGCGGCAGAAGACAAACGGGAATGAATTACGGAGGACAAACGGGAATGGATTCTTCCGTTTCGTAGCTATATAGCCCAAATAGCTATAAATTTTTTTTAAAATTTTGGTATAATTGATTAATATGTGATATATCACTTCATGAATATGAAAATTTAAATTAGACTTCTATAAATAGTTAAAAAAGAACAAATTAAACTCTATCTATTCTATGTATATACACAGTTATAATTGTTTTTTCACAACTTGTAAAAGTAAAATTTGAACTGTAGTTTGTAGATAAGTGATATATCATGTTTATTTATTTGATCATTTTTTATATTTAGATGACATGTAAGAAACAAGGGGATATCTTTGGAGATTAAAAGAGTTTTCCGAAGACAAATACATACATGTATAATTCGGTTTATGACAATTTAAATCAAATATAGATTGATTATCTAAAGATAAAAAGTAATTAAGGTAATGTGATTCATGAGAGAAGAGAAGGAAGTGAGATAATTTGGACTATAGATTAATCATCCAAGGGGTAAAAACAGCTGAGGTGATATGCCTTAATGAGATAATAGAGAAATAGCATTAACTACATTTAGTGAGGATGAACTAAGTAGTTATATAGGATGAAACCCCGTGCGTTGCTGTGGGAATATTGTATAATAATGGTAGGAATAAAGCGTACGATAAATTTGTTTTGTAGCTAAATAATGTAACTTTATATACTTTGTATAATTTGTATAATTTGTATCTTTGATCAATTATCGAACAATTAAGATGATGTGGTTTTATGATAATTTAGATCAAATATGATTGATCATCCAAAGGCAAAAACTTAGATGATGTGGTTTCATGAGAGAATAAAAGAAAGTGAAACAATTTAGACCATAGATTAATTATCCAAGAGCTAGAAACAATTAAATAATATGGTTTAATGAAACAAGAGAAAGATAATATTAGCTGTATTTAGTGGGAATGAACTATGTTAGGTAGGATAAGATGATCACATGATCGATCACAAAATATCTTTCGAGCTGTGTTTCATTGGTCCAGTTGATCCAACAGCCCAGGGGGTATTTTAATTCTTCCTTGTGTAAAATTAAGAAATTACATATTTAGGTGAACTGCATCTTTAGCTTCAGCTGCAGAATTAATTAGCTTGCAGTACACCATGCGCATTTTTATAACAACGTGCAATTAATGGATATTTTTGTGGCTTCGGCCCATGTTTGAGAAGCTGGTGGCTCTGATCAACGGCTGGTGTTATATAACAAGTTGAGAATCTCGAGATGCCGGGGGAATCTCGGCTTCTAACTTATCGATTCATTCTTTCATTCTACAGCTACTGAGACACCGTACTGAGGAGCTTTTTCTTAGATTATTGGTAGCATATAAAATAAGATAGATTATTAGCATATAATTAATTAAGTATTAACTATTATAAATTTTAAAAAATAGATTAATTTGATTTTTTTAAAAAAACTCCTAAAATAAAGTTTTTCTTAAAAATATATGGTTCAATAGTTTAGGAAACGTGTTTAAAAGTAACGTAATAGTCTAATGCTATGTTCGAAACTGAAGTTGGCTGGAGCTTTTTGTGGTATGCAAAACAAAATATTATTAATGCATGATTAATTAAGTATTAACTATTATAAATTTAAAAAGGATTTTTTTGATTTTTAAAAAAAACTTCTATATAAAATTTTTTTTGCACGAAACACATTATTTACCAGTTCCGAAAGTATACTTATGGAGAATGAGATACTAGCTCAGCCTAATCATGTGTAGTTCTAAACGCAGCCTAAGCTCTAAGCTCTTAAAAGAACTGTGCCTGTCTTAGAATCTTAAATAAGAACCTAATAGATGTGGCAGCTGCCAAAAGCTTGTCAACCGAGGGCCTAAGGCTTAGTTCAAATGTAGGAAAAGGCTTAGGTTTTAGACGTCACCTAAAACAAGACAAACTATTAGCGTATAATTAATTAAGTATTAATTATTTTAAATTTAAAAAATAGATTAATATAATTTTTTAAAAAAACTTTTATATAGAAAATTTTTATAAAAAATATACCATTAAACAGTATAAAAAACATAGAGAACAAGTATGTAGTCCAGCTGTTTCTCTTCTTCGAACGCACCCTAAGTGAACGCACCCTAAGTGAATTACGTGGACATAACAAGTGCATTATTAGTGAAAAAAGGTATTATATATCCACGCTCAGCAACAGACAAACAATGAGAAGAGAACAATTTTCTACTTTGTGTGGTTCTCACTTGCAGCCTATTTAAGGCCAATACAAGAGCAGCTGAACGATTCATAGCTGTGGCAGTGACGAGCCTAGACTTGCACGCTAGTACGTAGTACACGTCGCGTCGCCAACCTGCTTCCGGCCATGGCGGCGCCGCGAGCGAACCCCGGCGACGATAACGAGGCTCTCGTCGGAGAGGGGAGCAAGCTCTCGCCGTCGGGCCTGCCCATACGGGAGATACCGGGCGGCTATGGGGTGCCCTTCTTCTCGCCGCTGCGTGACCGCCTTGACTACTATTACTTCCAGGGCGCCGAAGAGTTCTTCCGCTCCCGCGTCGCCCGCCACGGCGGCGCCACCGTGCTGCGCGTCAACATGTCCCCGGGACACTTCATCACCGGCGACTCCCGCGTCGTTGCCCTCCTCGACGCGCGCAGCTTCGGCGTGCTCCTCGACGATTCCAGAGTCGACAAGGCCGACACGCTCGACGGCACCTTCATGCCGTCGCTCGCGCTGTTCGGCGGCCACCGCCCGCTCGCCTTCCTCGACGCCGGCGACCCCCGCCACGCCAAGATCAAGCGCGTCGTGATCGGCCTGGCCGCCGCGCGGATGCACCACGTCGCGCCGGCCTTCCGTGCCGCCTTCGCCGCCATGTTCGACACTGTCGAGTCCGGCCTCGACGCCTCCGGCGCGGTCGAGTTCAACAAGCTCAACATGCGGTACATGCTCGACTTCACCTGCGCTGCTCTGTTCGGCGGCACGCCGCCGAGCAAGGCCATGGGCCACGCCGCCGTGACGAAGGCGGTGAAGTGGCTCCTCTTCCAGCTGCATCCGATAGCCAGCAAGGTCGTCAAGCCGTGGCCGCTGGAGGACCTGCTCTTCCACACCTTCCGCCTGCCGCTGTTCTTGGTGCGCCGCGACTACGCCGACCTAACGGCGTACTTCGCCGACGCCGCCGCCGCCGTCCTCGACGACGCGGAGAGGAATCACCCGAGCATCCCCCGCGACGAGCTCCTCCACAACCTCGTGTTCGTCGCCATCTTCAACGCCTACGGCGGCTTCAAGATCTTCCTGCCTCAGCTCGTCAAGTGGCTCGCCCGCGCCGGCCCGGAGGTCCACGCCAAGCTGGCCGACGAAGTCCGCGCCGCCGTGCCCACTGGCGGCGAGATATCCATCTCCGCCGTGGAGCAGATGCCACTGGTAAAGTCAGTGGTATGGGAGGCGCTGCGCATGAACCCACCAGTCGAGTTCCAGTACGGCCGCGCGCGCCGCGACATCATCGTCGAGAGCCACGACGCGGCGTACAAGGTGGGCAAGGGCGAGCTGCTGTTCGGGTACCAGCCGCTCGCCACCCGCGACGAGCGCGTGTTTGACCGCGCCGGCGAGTTCGTCCCCGGCCGGTTCGTCGCCACCGGCACCGGAGACGACGATGACGAGCGGCGCGGGCGGCGGCTGCTGGAGCACGTGGTGTGGTCGAACGGGCCGGAGACCGGGTCGCCGGCGGAGGGGAACAAGCAGTGCCCGGGGAAGGACATGGTGGCGGCCGTGGGGCGGCTGATGGTGGCGGAGCTGTTCCAGCGGTACGACACGTTCGCCGCTGACGTGGAGGAGCTGCCGCTGGAGCCGGTGGTCAAGTTCACCTCGCTGACCCGCGCCGGCGGCGTATAATAGTGTCAAGTCGCGCCGCGCGTGAGCGGCGAGAGCTGCATTGTGTGCTGCTGTTCGGATTTGAGTGGATTGCTTTCAACTTAAAAATTGGGAAAAAAAAGGTACTTTGGCGTGCATGTGGGGCAGGTTCCGTAGTGTGGGGATTCGTTTTGTGATTATGTGGAGTTCAATACGATGTTTGAAGTTGACTAATGGTGTGCATTACATATGCCCCCGTTTTTTTTTCCTTTAAGATTACACGAAAGATGCACAGTGCACACGTCATCACGCACACATACTGTACTAACACAATTGCGAGTGTGCCCCTTTCGGACAAGCTCAAGACTCAAGAGATAGTTCGTCTCTTTAGTTCATGAATCATCAAACTCGTATATTGCTTGTTAGGTACGAAGTTTTGGCGTTTAGATGAACTAGCTAGGGAACAGAAATTTGGACCGGCCTCCCATTCTTTTTAGAACCAAAGGGCAAGGCCCCAGCCCTAGATTTCATCGCAAATTTTGGATCATCCTCTAATTCTATTAAATTTGCAAAACAACTAAAGGGAAGACCAAACATCACACACACACACACACATATATATATATATATGCACTTCTGTCGTTGAATTAATATCCGACCATAATATCCGTGAATGTATGGTGTATGCAAAGGAAGATGTAATGAGAACAAAAGAGACAAAGATTTTTATACATGTTTGGGCCCCTCGGAAGGTAATAGTGATACTTTTGTTTGCCAGGGAGGCCAGTGTTTTCTATTATATTAATCTTATGAGTATAAAATAGAGGGTGGAAGCACTAATCTAGTCTGCTACTATGTCGACTTAGAGCCATGATGGGGTGGTCGGCAAGTAGTTGTTGTCGGCTTCCTTGGATGTTGACTCGACGAGATTGGATGATAGCTTGTATTATGTCTTCTTGGGTTGTTCTTCCTCTTTACCTCCTGAGAGACCTTATATTTATACTCTTAGGTGTCCTCTTATCTAAATAGAACTAGAAAGGCAAGTTAGCATACGAATCCGAGCAGTCCTAGTTGGATTCAAGTACGATTATGTTTTTCTTTTCTTATTTGGGACTCCCTACTTATCTACTCTGGATTCTATCCATATGTATGGAGTTTATTTTTTTTATAGAAATTTGTATGCGGTATTTCCGCCGATGTATGCGTACGTCTATGGGCTATTCCATATTTAGTACATTGATAACCTCCAAATCGGCTTAGAGTTTAGCCTTGTACTCCTTGCCTACTTTGATTTATTGATCAGTTTTATTCCTTGCTCCATAGTTTCCCCCTAGCGAGACTATCCTGTTGTGGTACATGACGACATCCGAAACAAAGTTCCATGGAAGTTGTAGAGTTGTCCCCGTTTCTAGTGCCACTATCTCCATTCTTATCTCTTCCACCCTTAGCGGTGCACCACCTACCACTTTAGGTTGCAATAAGGGATTTTTTTTTGCAATAGCACAATCGGACGCACACAACCCACACACATCATCAGTGTGCTTTCTCTGCAAATGCTTGAAATATAGGAAGATTCCAAGGGATTTGCACGTAGAGAAAATCAGTGGTGCACTTGACATATCAAGTTTTGTAGCACCATCCATACTTAACTCAAAAGAACGCCTTGACAAGGTTAGTTGAATTTAAATTTGAAATGTACAATTCCATCTTTTCTTACGAGGTTATTTGTTGCTAATTTCAAAAGAGAAAAGAAGGAAAAAGACGATCAATTCTTAAATTGTATCGCCATATATAGTTGCATTTGTGATGGAGTTGTATTGCCTATACCATATTTTGTGATGTATGTCCCGATGGATGATTACATTATGATCACGTGACCTATTCATGATCTCTACTAATGTATATTATGTATGCCGTATCCATTGGTGAGCATGGTGAGTCTTTGTTTCCTTACACGGCAGATGCAAGGCAAAGCGTTGGGTGACAATGAATACAATTTGTACGACTTACAGTAGAAAACTCTAATGACATCCAATGGAATCATATGCAATTGGATTAGTAGCATTAACTTGCCCTAAAGGACATTCTTATGTTAAACAGCACTTGTTTGTAGAAATCCAAGTCGATCATTTGGTAGCCGCCTGACCGAGTCATCATTTCATGCACGTGCTAGGTCGTCGTTTGATCATGCGTGCTTTGAGGCTACGGTGCATATGCTAGTGCAGAGATTTTACTAAGCTGGATTGCAGTTATTTTCTCTTTGTGATGTGCACTGTAGTGTTGTATACTGTACATGTTGCTTGATTATATAGCTTCGGTCTGAGTCACATATTTATGGATTGATTATTGATTGCTTAGTCAGATAGGATTGCGACTCCAAAAGGGATTGAAGATCTCCCAACTTCTTATTATTGATTTTTCGTAGAGTATATATTTTTTACCCCTCCTCTCCTATCTCCCCCAATCACATTTAACTTGGCAGCGGATAGCTTACGTTACATGTGAATGTGTTTACATGTGTACGTGTTTAATGAGATCTGCACGCTTGACTTGTTTGAGCAGTTTTTAAATAAGTGATGATTAAATTGCACCTAACTCACAAGTTAACAAACTGTGTTTAGTCAACTTCTAATGGTGAGAAAATCATTGTGATGGCCGTGCCTGAGTACAATGGATAAACATGGCAATAAGAAAAGGCATGATAATATTAAGACAGAGCGGTGTCCACAACCAAGCAAAGTAGCGGACACTCGCTGTATAGCAACACTCATCGTTGTACCACTATCACAAACCAAGCTTGTTAATTCCATCTAATTAACCTTAAAAGATTACCCTAGAAAAACTTAAAAAGATAAAAAGTGCAGAAATATCGTAGGAGTATATAATGAAAGAGTCATTTTAGAGTGCTCCATCTATCCGTGCCAGCCCTTGGGTAGGACGGGTGGTGCGATCGCCCTAGGCCCTCGTGAAAGTGCATCTAGCCCCCGCTACTTAAAAAAACCATTTTTGGTGGCACCTCTCCTTTATTTTCACAGGCAACCTAAAAATTGAGTCGCTTGTAAAATTGGATCAAGGGTCCCTAGTCACGGACCGCATATGAAAATAGATTTTCAAATACGGTCACCTAAGCCGACCGCTTAAGCGTCCATCTGTGAAAATCGATTTTTACAAGCAGACCCTTAAGACGTCCGTCTGTAAAAATCAATTTTTGGAAAAAACATATATACACCTAACTTTTTCATATAATGTTGGATTGTAACACCCTGGTTTCCAGGCAGTTAAAAAAACTATTTTAATAAAAACCCTAATTTTAAAATTTTTAGATTTTTGTGTGTGCTTAACGACTAAGTGCAGTAGATCTCAAATCAAAGCCTCCCTTGAAACCCTAAATTCTCATTCCCAAATTCCCTCCAAATTCCAAGACTTGAATTTTACAATTCTACTGTCTCTCTCAAAACTCCTCGGAAAATTCAAAGTCAAATACCTTCCAAAAATTCTCTGTACTCGGGTTCGAATTTTGCAATTCGAAGCCCTCCGTTTAAATCTCCTTATTTTGTTCCTCTCGGAAACCCTAAATTCCATCGAGAACTCCCTTCCCAAAATTTGCTAAATTTATATATTTCTAAAACCCTCAAATTCCAAGAATTAAATCCTAAAATCCCCTCGAGATCTTCCTTCCTATATTCCTCTCTCAAAAAGTCCCCAAAAATTTTCCTTCCCAAAATTTGCCAAATTTATATATTTCTAAAATCCTCAAATTCCAAGAATTAAATCCTAAAATCCCCTCGAGATCTTCCTTCCTATATTCCTCTCTCAAAAAGTCCCCAAAAATTTTCCCCGTGTCGCAATCTCGAATTTAAAAATTTAATTCGAGTCCGAAGGTTCCTTGAAACCCTCCCTAAAAATCTCTCCCTTAAATATATATATATATATATATATATATATATATATATATATATATATATATATATATATGTATATGTATATCAAAATTTCTCTTGAAATCCCCTTAATTAATTCCTGAAAATATTTTGAGCCAAACACCAAACTCCAAAATTAATACCCTTTTAATTCTCCAAAAATCCCTATCCATTTCTTCCGCAGCCGAGTTGGCCCACGGCCTGCTTGCGCACCCGCGGCCCAAAACCGCTCGGCCCACACGCCTCACGCCACGACCGCCCACGCAGCCGCTCAGTTGCGCACGGCCGCTGCCTCCCCTGCTCCCCAGGCCTGCTTGTCAACCCACGCCCTGTCACCGACCACCGGGGCCCACATGCCAGACGCGCGACGCGTACCCCCGCGAGCCGCTCCGCACGGTCGTCGTCCTCCTCTGACTTCCCCAGTCCGCGCTCCACGTGCTCGACACAATGTCGCTAAGAGAAAAATCTTCCGCCTGCAGAAAATATCTTCTTCCCGAAGCCTCCATGGTCAACAGCGCCTGCACGTCTTGTCACGTCACCTTGCCGCGCCCATACCTGCTTTCTCCCCTCTGGCCAACACGGCCTCCCTGCCTCCTGCCGTCTCGTCTTCTCGAAGCTAGCAAGCTCACAGCCCCAGAGTCTGTTAACGCCAAAATTTGGTACGGTTCTTTATCAGATTCGGTTAAGGAAGAAATCACAATCAATTAGCGGGGATTAATCCAGAGGAAGCCAAGTTTGGAAAATGATCATAAAGACCACGGGAAGCAGTTAATATCTTATCTGTAAATTAGGTAGAGATAATAATTTTTAGGAAACCTGATCTCGTGTCCGATCAGGGCTTGTTAATTTTCCTTTTATAGCTAGGAAACTCCTGTTTCGTATCCGATCAGGACTGTATCAACTCGGGGTATAAATACGTATGCCCGGGGACCATGTAGATCATCACAAAGATCAATACAACTTCGGCGCATCGCCACCCTTTTTGATGGGTTCTTGCTTCTCCAGCCGGGCTGCATCGGTTAAGTTCGACCTCCTGCGAGAGGGTAAGTCTCATTACCCCGACTATCGTATCGGCTAGGACTTCCTCGGTTAGGTCCGATATTCTAGCTGGTCTACGGTAGTCGGCTTACCACGATATATCTGTTCTGTCTACGACTGCATCAGTTAGGTTTGATCTCATAGTCCGAGTAGATATATCACATCACGCGTCCATTGAGCTCTCTCGCCAGAACACCCCAAGCTCGAGCTCTCTCTCTCCGCCGCTGCCATTAACCTTTCGGCATTGATCCAATCCGCCGCTCCAGAAGCCTAAGCACTCAAATTAACCCCATCACTGAACTCTCCCTGTCCTCGCGAGCTCAACTGAGCCCCCAATTGCACCCGAGCGCCGACGTGGGGAAAAGCCCTAAATCGGTCACCGCCTCCCCGCCATTGACGCCGTCGTCAAACCTTCGACCTTGCCATGGTAATGCCCTAAATGTCCCCTTCTTGTCTCTTCCCCTCATCCCTTCGCATCCAAACCCGAAGCCTCCGATCCCCTCCGCCGCTCCTTGGTCGCCGGCGATGACCGTACCTTGCCGTCGCCCCCTGTCTGTCGTCGTCCGCCACCGTCAACAACTAAGAGCCTAATCCGAACCGTCTATCTTCCTTGCCATCGTTGCCACGTCCTTTCCGAAGCTCCTTCCACCGGCGAGCCCTCGGCCGCCATTTCCTCTTTGGCCGCTGTGCGCCATCGATGCCCCGGCCAGCTCCTGTACCCCGTCCGGCACCGCTCCCCCTCTCGGTCTCTAACCCTCGAGCCCCGCCCAAATAACTCCTCCTATTCACACTGACAAGTGAGCCCCGTTCCTTTAGTGAACAGTAATCACTGGTTGGTGGGCCTAGCCCATTAGCAAAATTAATCATCCACTTAAAAACTGAGACTTACATGTAGGCCCATGCACAGTAACCCACCTTCTCTCCTTGCCTGTGGACCCTTGCCTCCTATTCCTCATGACATATGGGCCATAAACAGTAAAGCAATGACTCTCTCTCCTCCTCTCACTGTGGGTGGCCCCTGCAAGTGACTCCCTCTCTCTCTTCTATATCACTGCATATGGGCCCCACTCTTCCTCCTCTCTAGTCAATGACATGTAGCCCTACCAATTCTCTCTTTTATGTCTTGACATGTGGGCCACACCTCTTAGTTTCTCTCTCTTCTGCCACTTACCAAGGGCCCCACCTGTCAGCCACTGTTCACAAAATAATTCTTATCCAATTAATCCTTTTCTATATTCTAGAAAAATCCCTAAAAACTTCCAAAAATCATATCTTTTCAACCTAACTCTGATTGAGCCCATTCAAGTCTCTAAATTTTTTCTAAAAATAAGATCTACCTCATGGCACTATTAGTTATTAATAATAGTATATTATTTCTAAGGTTTTGTGTGTTTTTCTCTCGTTTCGCGTGTAGTCAACGCTTGAAATTCGTCGGACATCAGATTTTCGTGAAGTTCGAAGACGAAGACTGAGGCAAGTCACTCCTTGACCATATTGCTCCTAAATTTAAAATGTTTTGTTTGCAAAATTGCATGGTTAGTTTGCACGTTAAATTGATTGGCCTCGGTGTGGGTGCCATGGGCCCCGGGTACCTCATGACAAGCATATGGGCCACTCGGATAGAGGATGGGGCTAGCCTTGTAATTAGAGACATAGCTAGATTTGGCAGACTTTGCCTTGTATAGAAAGGAATATACAGTCCTAGTCGGGTGCGTTATATCTCTAAGAGGAGATTCCTTGGCCGTAATCCGGTTGGGACTCCTACCTTGTAATCCTGTCCCCCAATATATAAGGGGAGGCAGGGTGCCCCATAAGGGCAGGTTGAGTTGGTTCACCAGAATCACCACCATAATTCCTCAAAGGAATACACCCCAAACTGGACGTAGGGTATTACCTCATATTGAGGGCTTGAACTAGTATAAAATCTCCTTGTGTTCCTTTGCAATCCACCGAGTTTTCATCCGCCGACTAGCCCCATATATTTATTGCCGGTGTAAAACATCGACAGCGAGACGTTAAACGATATGTTCGCTAAAATCTACCTATGAAAATTTTGATCTTGTGTGCTGCGTTGTATGTTGTGCCATGGATCTTGATTTAAAATCCTGTCCTTGATCTCGACAATCCGCTCTCTCCAAAATCCTCTGTTCGGAAATAATTTGAATCGCCGTTATCAAATTACTCTCCAAAACCCTAATGGCGAGTTCCCAATCTTCTCCTTTGTAAATCTCTGCTTCGTTTTCCGTTCCGAAGATCCGATGTCGGAACCCTAAATATCCCCTTTTGAATCATCCCGTAAATTCCCTTGCTTTCACTCTTCCTTGAAATCCACCTCATACACTCAATTCTGCCATCTTACCGAAATACATAGATGCATGCATATATACATACAACTTCCATACAAATATATGCATATATATATAAATATATACCCAGGCCCCCCTACATATACATACACATACAGACCAGTGTATATACGTGTATCAACCCTCCACAAAATTCCCTTGAGCTTCCCAAAAAAGATTCAAATTAAATATTGCAATTCGGATTTAATCCCCCCCTTGAATCTCTCTTTGAATCCCTTGAAGAGCTCCTAGAGTCGTGTCTCGATTAACCCCTTGCCTCACCAAGCGACTATGAAGATTAGCTTGTTTTTCCACTCAAAGTTACCTCATTTCCTTTCGGAGGTGAGGTCCACCCTCACAAACTTGCCCAGGTCAATCCATAGTTTGAGGAAGCTCACGGGCAACGCCTAACCGTCTAGGCGGTCGCCCTCCAAGGGTAATAAGCTCCAAACAACAACCTGACGTCGATCCCCAAGTGCTCAAGTTCTTCCTAACTCACTCATAAGTGTAAATCCTCACAACCCACCTAGAATTATCCTTAAACTACCATGGGAGCTCAAGAACTAGATGGAAGAGGTCTTGGAACCATGAGACAAGCTAGAAGATGGAAAATCAAAAGTGGAATGGCCAAACCTGCTCTGGTGGGGATGGAGGTGTTAAAAACCCACATACTACATCATGTAGCCGTTACTTATAGAAATAGACTCCAACCCGGAACTTCTAGCTAACTGTGGGTTGGAACCTCCAACCTAGGTGGTCAGAACTTCCTACCCACACAGACAAAACACACTCAAACCCAGTGCAAGTGTTATGCAACTGTGTCTCTCCTCTAGACAAGATCTAGACCTCGAGTACTTGGTTAGACATGAACCACTATGTACGGCTTGCCTAGACTCAAATTCAAAATATAAAAAAAAAACTTTAAAGCATCTTTCTAGTCTTCTTGCCGCATTGCATCATGTTTGTAAGGGTCTCCATGCACCACCCTAAGCAACCTAGGACTAGTTGTTGCAAATAGCTCAATCAAATTATTAGTCTCTTAATCGTTTTGTCATTAATCAACCGAAACCCACTTAGGGGCATTAGCAAGAAACATGCTATCGTAGGCAGCCCAAATCGATTTTCACAAGCGGGGGAGTCGGCTGCCTGCAACTAAAGGCCTATGAAAATAGGTCATTTTCATAGGCGGGTGTTAACGCTAAAATTTGGTATGGTTCTTTATCAGATTCGGTAAAGGAAAAGCTCAGTCAGCTAGTAGAAAATTGATCCGGAGGAAGCCGAGTTTGGAAAGGAATCGTGAAGACGACAGCGTGGCGGTTTAGTATTTTATCTATAAATTAGGCAGAGATAATAATTTTTAGGAAACCTGATCTTGTGTCCGATCAGGGCTTGTTAATTTTCCTTTTATAGTTAGAAAACTCCTGTTTCGTGTCCAATCAGGATTGTATCAACTTGGGGTATAAATACGTATGCCCGGGTACCTTGTAAATCATCATATCAGACAGATCAATACAAATTCGGCGCATCGCCAACCTTTTTGACGGGTTCTTGCTTCTCGAGCCGGGCTGCATCGGTTAAGTTCGACCTCCTGCGAGAGGGTAAGTCTCGTTACCCTGACTATCGTATCGGCTAGGACTTCCTCGGTTAGGTCCGATATTCTAGCTGATCTACGGTAGTCGGCTTACCACGATATATCTATTCTGTCTACGGCTTTGATCTCATAGTCCGAGTAGATATATCACATCACGCGTGCATAGATTTATCAGTTTACTGGGTGTAATTTATCATCAGTTTGTGCTGCATCGGTTAGGTCCAACCTACTAAACTGCCAGCGATAAGTTATTCCTGCTAGGTTGATGGATCTCATGCAAGTGTCTTATCGGGGTGTATAGCCGATAAGTTATCATATAATACATCACAATTGCATTAGATCTATCGGCTCATCGAGGTTCTTTTATCATTATTAACCTGTGCTGCATTAGTTAAGTTTGACCTACTAGATAGATAATGCTAGATTTATCCTTGTTAAGCCGATGGATGTCTATGCAACGTTTTATCGGAGTGCCTAGCCGATAAGTTATCTGTTTAAATAAAACTGATTGTACTGTTTAATTGTTATCTTATGTATCTGCACTGTTATCGGCTTTCTAGCTGATGCACATGTTCTATTTGTAATCGGCTAATTTTGTTTATTTTGCTTATTTATGCCATCATCGGCTTCCAGTCGATGTATAAGTGCTACAATTCATATCGGCGATCGGCCGATGAAACGAGTCCAAATCGGCTTCCAGCCGATTGGCTCATTGGTCTAATGTTTCTATCTCCTTGTCAATTGCAGGGTCAAATTGACTGGCACGCCTACGAACCTCAAATTTAGGACCTGCACTGGAGTTAAGCAAATCTCCCAGGCTTTCGCGTGTCTAGTGCATCGAACCATATCATCGGCTCGTTCTCAACGCTGCCGGTGATTTTCGGTGTCAGCATGTTTTTGGCACGCCCGGTGGGACACGGAATTTCGACATGGCCGGAAAAGAGATCAAAATAGACAACGTGATTCCGGTCAGCATGGAAGATCTAACTGACGAGCAGAAATAGCAAGTCGAGCAGAATATGGCCAATTTTCAGAAACTCTGCTTGGAATCTTTTGGCATGACGCGACAAGGGCCGATTCAAAAATCTCAATTTCCAAAACCAGTTCAAGTCGGAGAATCGAGATGTACACCACCTGAAAGTCCACCAAAACCCTTACAAGAGATGGTAAATGAAGCAGTGCATCACGCGCTTATTAATCAATCAGGAATATTGGTGAACACGCTGCATAACCTTATCAAGAAGGCGGTGGATGGATCAATTGCTCAAGAGCCCAATCGGGGTCCTATTTACCTCCCACCAAAAATAGAGCCAAATCAAGTCACTTATGGCACCAAAAAAGATATACCGGAAAATTTGTTTTCACAGAAGTAGGCTGGGGGGCAACAAGATATTCCTGCGGGATACCATCAAACGGCTTATTATGGGGGGTATCAACAAAATTACCCAGGAGGTGTTGCCGATTTAGGTAATTATCAGAGAGAATATCCTAAGTAGAATCGGCTACCAACTCCACCCATGCCATATCAACAGGAAATCCCAAGGGAGGAAGATTTATCGACAAGGGTTGCAGAAATAGTAAGAGAACAATTTGGGATAAAACCAAAGGAGCAAACATTTATGTATCGGTATCCGTATCCTGAGTGGTTTGACAGAGTTCCATTACCACACTGATACAGAGTCCTAGACTTCTCCAAATTCTCAGGACAGGACATCATATCTACAGTAGAGCATATTAGTCGATTCTTGGCACAGTGTGGAGAAGCATCGGCTGAGGAGGCTCTGAGGGTTAGGTTTTTTCCCTTGTCGTTGTCCGGATCGGCCTTTACATGGTTCTCTTCATTACCACCAAATTTAGTTCGAGGGTGGGCCGATCTGGAGAAACAATTTCACAAATACCTTTTTGCTGGGATCCACGAGATGAGGTTGACAGACCTAACATCGGTTAAGCAAAGGCCAGATGAAACGGTACCGGAATACGTCCAACTGTTTTGGGACGTTAGAAACCAATGTTATAGTTTAAATTTAAGCGATGGGCATCTAGCCGAATTGGCTTTTCAGGGTCTCCTAGCTCCCATTAAAGAGAGGTTTTCATCATAGGAGTTCGAAAGTCTAGCGCACCTGGTGCAGAAGGTATCGCCTCATGAAAGCCGATTTCAAGAAGCAAAAAAGGAAAAGTTTCAGAGAAGGGTTGCTCAGGTGCAAGCTTATTCATCGGACTCGGATGATGATGGATCCGATGTTGAAGTTGGATTGGTGGAATGGACTAGAAATAAGAAATCGGTATCATGCCCGTGGGTGAAGGATATCAGCAAGGAGGAGCGATACGACTTTGACATCAATAAAGCCGATAAAATCTTTGATTTATTGCTACAAGAGAAACAGATACAGCTTCCGCCAAATCATGTAATTCCATCAGCCGAAGAACTAAAGAAGAAGAGATATTGCAAGTGGCATAACACGATATCGCACCACACCAATGAATACAAAGTTTTTCGGCAACAAATCCAATCGGCTATCGAACAGGGAAGGATCAAGTTTGAGGACAAAAAGCCGATGAAGATTGATGGACATCCATTCCCCGTGAACATGGTTTATGCGGGATCATCGATGAATCAAGCTGATGAAGGAAGGCATCGAGAATTTAGATCTAGAATTACTTCATCGCAACTGGTAGATAAATATTCAAAGCACAAAAAGGAACAACGGGCTTCGTCATACGAGGATGGATATAATCCGCATTGGAATTGCCCGTTCTTTTAATTTTGCTGGGAGCGAGGGATAAGGTTGCCATCGATCAGAGATTGTCCTGAATGTAATGTTACAAGATCTCGGAATTTTGAGCATGAAGGATTTTTACAAGATCTGCCGCTTGAAAAACGAGCATCGGTACATAGCCGATTAGGGCCAATCCATGAAGAATTTTTTGAAGAAAATGATGAGGGATTGCATGAAAAACAACAAATCCAAAATCCTCAGTGGTGTCCTAGTGGAATATTTATAAAGAATCAGAAAAGAAGGGCACAGCGGCTATGGCACCGAGAGCAACAGGAAGAACAACGGCGAGATCACAAGGAAGCCGATCATCGTCACAAGAGGACTAAGCGGGTATGGCGTGGGAAGAAAAGTGATGATGAGGTTGACCCATCGGCTCCGGTAAACATGGTTTTCTTTTTGCCTCGGGAGTATAAAGCACTTTCATTTGATGAGGAAGGCAACGAAGAGGTTTTTGCTCAGTTAACGCTGCAACCCGATCAGGCTATATTTGACAAGCCTGAAGAATCAAAGCATCGGTATTTGAAGCCATTATATATCAAGGGTTATGTGAATGGGAAGCCGATGACGAAGATGCTAGTTGATGGGGGGCAGCTGTTAATCTAATGCCGTATGCTACGTATCGGAAGTTGGGGAAAACCGCTGAAGATTTGATCAAGACAAATATGGTGTTAAAAGATTTTGGCGGGAATCCATCGGAGACGAAAGGCGTGTTGAATGTGGAATTAACAGTGGGGAACAAGACATTACCTACCATGTTTTTTGTTATCGATGGAAAATGATCATATAGTCTACTCCTTGGCAGGGATTGGATTCACGCAAATTGTTGCATGCCCTCGACGATGCATCAAAGTCTGATACAATGGCAAAGAGATCAAGTTGAGATAATCCTAGCAGATCAATCGACCAACATTGCAATGACCGATTTGCCGGTCTGGGAGGCCGATGGTGTCGATTGTTTGTCTGGAAAAGTGTGAGAAGGAGATTATCTTAAGAACACCAGTTGGGAGATACAGCCGATTTGGCAAGTCGGCTCAGAACTATTACTCTGATGGGCACCATTGAAGATTTCAAAGAGAAGTTGGGACAAGGGTTTACGTCGGCCGATGATTTGGAAGAAATTGATATAGGACCAGGAGATAGGCCAAGGCCGACGTACATAAGTAAAAGATTATGTCCTGAATTCCGAGAAGACTTAATAAAATTGCTGAAAAAGTATCGGGACTGTTTTGCTTGGGAATATCATGAAATGCCAGGATTAAGCTGATCAATTGTTGAACATCGGCTTCCTATTATACCAGGATATCGGCCGTTTAAACAGGCTCCAAGGAGATTTAAAGCGGAGTTATATGAGCCAATCAAAGCAGAAATCAGAAGGTTATATGATGCAAAGTTTATAAGGCCGTGCCGATATGCTGAGTGGGTTTCTAATATCGTCCCGATGGAAAAGAAAAATAGAAAATTAAGAATATGTATTGATTTCCGGGATTTGAATAAGGCTACCCCCAAGGATGAGTACCCGATGGCGATAGCAGATTTGTTGGTAGATGCAGCATCAGGCCATAAGATTATTAGCTTCATGAATTGCAATGCAGGATACAATCAAATTTTTATGGCAGAAGAAGATATACATAAGACTGCGTTTCGATGTCCTGGAGCTATCGGCTTATATGAGTGGGTAGTAATGACGTTTGGATTAAAAAGTGCCAGTGCGACATATCAGAGGGTGATGAATTATATATTTCATGATCTCATCGGCTTATTAGTGGAAATTTATATCGATGATGTTAAATCCAAGAGTGATGAAAGCCATATAGCCGATTTGCGAAGAGTGTTGGAAAGGGCAAAGAAATGCGGATTAAGGATGAATCCCAATAAGTGTGCTTTTGGTGTATCGGCTGGGCAGTTTTTGGGGTTTATGGTTCATGAGCGAGGAATTGAAGTTAGTTAACGGAGCATCAGAGCCATCAAGAATACAGAACCACCAATCAACAAGACAGAGCTACAGTCGTTGATCGGCAAGATTAATTTTGTAAGGAGATTCATATCAAATTTGTCAGGAAGGATTGAGCCTTTTACTCCGTTGTTGAAATTGAAAGCCGATCAAGAGTTTGTGTGGGGGGCAGAACATCAGAAGGCATTTCATGAAATTAAGAATTATTTAAGTTCCCCACCTGTTTTGATTCTGCCGCAGAAAGGAGTGCCACTCAAGTTATATTTATCGACCGATGAAAAATCCATCGGGTCTGTTTTGATACAAGAATTTGAAGAGAAGGAGCGAGTTGTGTTTTATCTAAGCAGAAGGCTTTTGGATTGTGAAACAAGATATCCTGTGGTAGAAAAATGATGCCTTTGTTTATATTTCTCATGTACAAAGTTAAGGCATTACATCCTATCGGCTGAATGTACGGTGGTTTGCAAGGCCGATGTGGTAAAATACATGTTGTCGGCTCCAGTCTTAAAAGGGCGAGTTGGTAAGTGGATTTTTGCCTTAACGGAGTTTGACTTGAGATATGAATCGGCTAAAGCGATCAAGGGACAAGCAATAGCCAATTTGATTGTGCAACACAGAGGGGTTCATGAAAATTATGTGGAGCCGATCCCATGGACTTTTTTTTTGATGGATCGGTTTGCAAGCATGGATCTGGTATCGGATTGGTCATTGTATCGCCTCGGGGGGCAAGTTTTGAGTTTTCTTTTACAATTAAACCCTATCGGACCAATAATCAAGCGGAATACGAGGTGGTGCTAAAAGGACTTTAACTTTTATAGGAGATCGGGGCCGGTATCGTAGAAATTGTTGGAGATTCCTTGTTAGTGATCAAGCAATTGTCTGGGGAATATGCATGCAGAGATGATGTTTTAAGATCATATTATGAGGAATGTAGAAATATTGAGGAGGATTTCATGATGGTATCGTTGGATCATGTTCCTAGAGAGCAGAATTTAGAAGCTAATGATCTTGCACAAATTGCTTCGGGTTATTGGCTGAATAGACAGATTGAGGTTGAAATAGCCGATAGTGATGTTCAGGATAAAGCCGATGATTGGAGACAGGAGATAATTGGTTATTTACAAAATCCGTCGCAATCGGTTTCTAGGAAACTTTGGTATAAAGCTACTAATTATGTGTTGCTTGATGGAGAGTTATATTATCAGACTTTTGAAGGGGTTCTGCTGAGATGCCTAAATTTAGAAGAAACCAAAGTGGTTATGTGCGAAGTGCATGATGGTGTTTGTGGAACTCATCAATCGGCTTATAAGATGAAGTGGATATTAAGAAGAGTAGGATATTTTTGGCCGACAATATTGGAGGATTGCTTCAAATATTATAATGGATGTCAAGATTGCCAGAAATTTGGTAATATACAGCGAGCACCAGCATCGGCTATGAATCCTATCATCAAACCATGGCCGTTCAGAGGATGGGGAATTGATATGATCGGCCAGGTTTATTCTCCATCAAGTAAAGGACATAAATTCATATTGGCAGCAACAAATTATTTTACGAAATGGGTGGAAGCAATTCCTTTGAAGAAAGTCACGTCTAGAGATGCGATTGAGTTTGTAAAAGAGCATATAATTTATTGGTTTGGAATTCCTCAGACGATAACTACCGATCAGGGATCTGTTTTCGTGTCCGATGAGTTTCAACAATTTGCTGCCAGTATGGGAATTAAGTTACTGAATTCATCACCTTATTATGCTCAAGCTAATGGAGAGGCAGAAGCTTCGAATAAGAGTCTAATCAAATTAATTAAGTGAAAGATTGATGAACAGCCGCGAAGATGGCATACTACATTAGCCGATTCATTATGGGCCTATCGGATGGCATGTCATGGGTCTACTCGGGTACCACCATACCAATTGGTATATGGACATGAAGCAGTTTTGCCTTGGGAGACTAACATTGGTTCTAGGAGAATTTCTTTACAGAATCAGCTGACAGCCGATGATTATTATAATTTGATGACAAATGAACTCGAGGATTTGGCTCAGAATCGGTTAAGGGCGCTGGAAAGGATCAAGGAAAATAAAGCTAGGGCGGCTAGGCATTATAACAAAAAGGTGATGAGTAAATCTTTTACTGAGGGAGATCTTGTATGGAAGTTGATTTTGCCGATCGGGTCCAGAGATAGTAAATTTGGAAAGTGGTCGCCTAATTGGGAAGGGTCCTATCAGATTAATCGTTGTGTACCTGGCAATGCCTATATATTGGAAGATCTTGAAGGGACGGAGTTTGCTAAAGCACTTAATGGGAAATATCTCAAGAAGTACTATCCGAGCGTTTGGATCAACTCCTAAATCGGTTGAATGTGGCCGATTTCTAAAACAGTTCAAACTAAGAGCCGATGTTGTTACATCGCCTAAGGATAGCCGATATTATTTGGTATCGCCTTTAGATAAAACAAATAAAAACATTATCAAGTGAAGATGGAATCAGATGAAGAAGTAACATAGCTGACCAGATTATATTACAACGAAAAGGGATTGTGTTTCAGAGCAACGTCATAGTCATCAATGTTGAGATTTTACAAGAATTTTTGGATCGTTTCGATCGCGTGCAGGCGGATCTGGTCAATCTCGTCAATGGCATGAACGTCTTGTTCATCGGAACCCGGGATAGTCTTTAAGTTTTTGCGTTGATGAACAACTTGACGCACTGTTGCTGCAACTTTGGCTTCTTGATTTTGTATAGCTTCTGGCAGGCCGATGAGCTGGGATCCTGTTGTTTCGATGTCCTTGCGAATTTCTTCAAGTTCTGCCAGCAAATCGGCTTCCCTTTTCTTCAGCTGGTCCAGTCTGGATTGGAGTTCTTGAGGGGCAATTGCCATGTCGTCAAGCTTTTTCTTTTCTATTTGAGCTGACAGCCGATCGTTTTGGATATCTTAGACTAGTTTCTGTTGATCAGCACGATCGGCTATACGCTGCCTGATCTTGATAAGTTGGAATTTGTGGGATTCTAGGTATGCAGCGGGAGTCAATGTGTCAATGAGCTCTTCAGGCAGATGATGCTCAATTTCTACAAATCTTGCCCGGATTGGCCCGCAGTCCTCCACCAATGCGTCGATTGGGTTTTCCAGCAGACGAATGATGTTCAGCAAGTATTCGTGCACGTCAACTGGAAAAGATGGTTTGGTTACCGCGCTGGTGGCTGTTTCTTCATCTGCCTCCAAGTACTTGCTAATGTCGATGGAGAACAAGTCGGCTAAGGACTGCAGATTGACATCGGTAAACGGATCAGTAATGAGTTAAAATGAAATATGGATGTAAAGAGGTTACCTGAGGCAGGACATCGGTAGCTTGAGGAATGACATCGGCATCAGATGGTTGAGTAGGTTGTTCTTTAGGATGGCCGATGTCTGGCACCGAAGTAGGAGGAACAGCCTCAACAACGGCTTGGGGGCTAGGTGCTGGAGTTAGAACGGCTGGAAGAGTCATCGGCTCGATGCTTGTAAAGATGTCAGGTGAAGGTTGAGGTTCGGGAGCCGATAACTCGAGCTGAAAATAAGATTGATAATGAAAAGATAGAAAACAGATAATAATATCAAGAATTAGCGCGTACCGGCGGGGATGAAGGGGCCGATGTTTTTTCAATAGCAGGTGGCGTCATGATCACGACATCGGCACTGGTTTTCTGCTTCTTTTGAGAAGGGCGAGACGCCAACTTCTTGCATTTTGGTCCTGTTGGCCGTGGCGCCCGGAGAAGAGATGATGGAGGGGGAGCATCATGCCCCAAGTGCGGATTGGTCGATGGTGGTTGGTATATGATCGGCCGGCCACTGGTGCTTGTTGTCGGTGGTTCCTCGTCGACAGCCTGTGAGATAAGATTATAAGAGATAACTGGAGACAATGATTAAGGCTTATGGGATGTTACCTCTTCATCAGATTCGACGTAGTCGGGGTTGAGGCGAGAGCAGTATTGGATGGCCGATGAGTTGAACAAGTGTTTCTTTCATTCTGACCACCATCGGGCAAAGAGCTTTGTGTTGGCAGTACAGGTCTCCATGCTGGTAGCGGTGCCCAGAGGTAGGGATTCTGTTAGAGTCCGCATCCGATCGTACTCTAAAGCACTGTTGACATTACCCCGGGCCTGAAGTTTGTCAATGAAGAATAGGCCGATTGGAAGTTGACCGAGGCCAAGCTGGCGAGAGCCGACCAATGGATGATAGAACTCATATGGTGGTTGTTGCGATCGGTCCTGAGAGAAGCCAGTTGGTAGAAGACAGGGGGTAATGGCCGATAGAAATATGTTCTTGGATTCTTCATCGGCCAGAGCATTAAGAGGATTGAACTTGAAGGGCATCTCAAATGATGCTGCATCATCATATGCGAACCAAAGTGTGGCCTCCCTGGTGAAGCCATAATAAAAACCTTTGAACCATTGGCTGAGTCCGACGGGGGTCATTTTGCAGCCAGGGAGGGCCGATGCAGCTTCGCCCACAGAGATGCATCGGCGATAGATGGGTTCCTGTTCTTCTGGATGATCGGCTGGGAAGGTTAGATTGAGGAAGGAAGTCCCGGGAATTGCCTTGGATGTATAGACGTTGAGCCATAATTGCACAAACCACCAAGGATCCCCAATGTGGCCAACTGGCTGGCAGGCCGATAGCCTAACTGCCACCTGATGCAGCAGTTGATAAGTGGCACCGAGAAGCTATTGCCCCAAGGGGATTTGTTTCCGATCAACCAAGCGTTCTGCCATACATTGCATGTTGGTTGTTGGGCCGAGGGTTGCACCACCAAAAACGAATCGTTCCAACCACAAGTTCAAGAAAGCAGCATGTTCCCGATCATCGACTGGTCCAGTTCCCTTGTTGTGAATTGATATATACTTGGTCTAGCCGCCGATATTCTTCGTTTGAAGCTGATAAGTAGGCTTAAATTGGAGGTTGAGGGGGTTGATGTAACTTGTTGTGTTGAGGCAGGTGAGCATGGTTACATCCATCAGCGTTGGGGTCATCGGCCCGTGTCCAAACATGAAGGCGTTGAGGTCATTTGACCAGAAGTACGAAGCCGATGCGAGCAGAGGTTCGTTCTTCTCCATCTCGGCCAGGGAAAGATTGATGCAGTGGCCGATATCTGCTTCTTCCTAGATAGTTTTCTTTGCAGCCGATACTCTGATGTACCAGTTCCTCCACCCGGGAAGCTTGCTAGGCCATAACCTGAAACTGTTGGTCCAATCGCTAGCAAGCATGGCAGAGTTCTTGAAAGGGAGGTGTTGGGTTTCGGCGTTGATGAAGTCTATAGGGTCTTTGCTACCCATGGGGCCATGATAGAAAAAATTTGGATAATCGGCGGCGGGAATCAAAATCTGGTTTTTAAGGTTCTACAGTAAACAAGAACATGAAGAAGAACGGATGAAGATTGTGGCAGATTCAATCTATCTAAGTTACAAGGCAGAGAGAGCGATCAGACAAGAAGGTTACCTTTGGGACAGCGATTGCTGAAGCCATTGCGGAAGAAGAAGATGAGCGAAGGCCGGTGGTTGAGGAAGACGGTCACAGCGGTTCGCCGGAGCTCGTCGAGGTCTCGGAAGAAGCGACAGGGCTCTGGTGATGTGAAAGCGTAAAGAAAGGGGGCTAGGAAGGCGAAGCGGTTTATAGAGGAATGATGACCGGACGGGAATCGAGGCCGTTGGCACTGTTTCAAACATTTAAGGAAAGTGGGCTATCTTGGGCTGCCTCGGTGTGAAAGGAATCTGAAAGCCCAGATGGGAGAATTTTGAACTCTTATGGAAAACTCCGAAATTGGGGGGCATGTGTTAACGCCAAAATTTGGTATGGTTCTTTATCAGATTTAGTTAAGGAAAAACTCAGTTAGCTAGCAGAAAATTGATCTGGAGGAAGCCGAGTTTGGAAAGGAATCGTGAAGACGACAGCGTGGCGGTTTAGTATTTTATCTATAAATTAGGCAAAGATAATAATTTTTAGGAAACCTGATCTCGTGTCCGATCAGGGCTTGTTAATTTTCCTTTTATAGTTAGAAAACTCCTGTTTCATGTCCGATCAGGATTGTATCAACTCGGGGTATAAATACGTATGCCCGGGTACCTTGTAAATCATCATATCAGACAGATCAATACAAATTCGGCGCATCGCCACCCTTTTTGACGAGTTCTTGCTTCTCGAGCCGGGCTGCATCAGTTAAGTTCGACCTCCTGTGAGAGGGTAAGTCTCGTTACCCCGACTATCATATCGGCTAGGACTTCCTCGGTTAGGTCTGATATTCTAGCTGATCTACGGTAGTCGGCTTACCACGATATATCTATTCTGTCTATGGCTGCATCAGTTAAGTTTGATCTCATAGTCCGAGTAGATATATCACATCACGCGTGCATAGTTTTATCAGTTTACTGGGTGTAATTTATCATCAGTTTGTGCTGCATCGGTTAGGTCCGACCTACTAAACTGCCAGCGATAAGTTATTCCTGCTAGGTTGATGGATCTCATGCAAGCGTCTTGTCGGGGTGTATAGCCGATAAGTTATCATATAATACATCACAATTACATTAGATCTGTCGGCTCATCGAGGTTCTTTTATCATTATTAACCTGTGCTGCATCAGTTAAGTTTGACCTACTAGATAGATAATGCTAGATTTATCCTTGTTAAGCCGATGGATGTCTATGCAACATTTTATCGGAGTGCCTAGCCGATAAGTTATCTGTTTAAATAAAACCGATTGCACTGTTTAATTGTTATCTTATGTATCTGCACTGTTATCGGCTTTCCAGCCGATGCACATGTTCTATTTGTAATCGGCTAATTTTGTTTATTTTGCTTATCTACGCCATCATCGGCTTCCAGTCGATGTATAAGTGCTACAGTTCATATCGGCGATCGGCCGATGAAGCGAGTCCAAATCGGCTTCCAACCGATTGGCTCATTGGTCTAATGTTTCTATCTCCTTGTCAATTGCAGGGTCAAATTGACTGGCACGCCTACGAACCTCAAATTTAGGACTTGCACTGGAGTTAAGCAAATCTCCCAGGCCTTCGCGTGTCTAATGCACCGAACCATATCATCGGCTCGTTCTCAACGCTGCCGGTGATTTTCGGTGTCAACAGCGGGTAAATGACCCGACCCCCAATGAAAATTGATTTTCACATACGGTCGTCTTAACACGAGCGCTTGTGAAATTGAATTTCCACATTTTTCATTATTTTAGGCACGAAAAAAATAATATACACAGAATTGCACATCTAAAGCCGTAATTTTATTGTTTTTCACACAAATTACACGTGCGTGCAAAACGTGAGGTTCAAACCCAAGACCTCCTGGTTCACACACTATCTACTTACCATCTCACTATCAAGCACTTCTTGTCAAGACTTGGGATGCTATTCTTTTAACTTCACATCTCTAAAACTTGTAATGATTGTTTGATGCTCTAAATGATGTCAAATAAAAAAGTTGTCAACTACAAAGTTGTAGATCTCGTCGAGCTCTACAATTTTCATATAGAGATGAAAATAAATATGAGATTTTTTAATGAATATTTGAACCCTTAAACAATGTCAAATGAAAAAGTTGTCAACTATAAAGTTGTAGATATCGTTGAGCTCTATAATTTTGATATAAAGTTTGTCTGCATCCGTGTAACGCCTCCCCGTCCTGGCACCACCTATAGTGATACCAGAGAGGAAGCACCGCAGGAGATTGGCGTGAACCAACTCCCACGGAACCGTGATGCCGGTACCAGTCCCAGGAAACCTTGTTGGTACCGCGGTCAACGGAGATGTACCACAACAATTAGCTAAATAAATATATATATAAACTATACCTTTATAAGTTATGGCTTTGGGCAAGCCCTGAGCAGCAACCTGCAATCAAAACAACGGCAGCAGCGGAACGACAGCATAGCGAGAACCCATCCACAAGCAACGGCTTGGGATAGGAAAGAAACCCTAATCTTCACTTCAACTTCACTCTTCCTGAATGAAGGGAGAAAAGAAATAGATTGAGTACTTACGTACTTGGCAAGTCACGGAAAATATGAGTGATGCAGGCTATCAAAGATAGGTTGGGGTTTATTTCACAAACCTTTTCTTTTGAAAACATTTTCGAAAACCTAAGTGTGAGTTGTTTCAATGTGACTGAAAGGAGGCTCTCACCTCGATCCTGTCCACGAATTGCTTTTCAACAACTCGAGCGAACGAATCAAATTTTAATGTATTCTTACTCTGCCTGTCAGATCACGACAGCGGTTCAGTGGGTCTACACTCAAGCAGCTTCCCACTGTATCCTCATCTGTTACTTTATTTTCAGTTTCGTCCACTCCAGGACGTAATCTCATTTTCCTCTATTATTTTCCTTTCACTTTCGTCCTATCCAGGACATCATCTTATCTCATCTCAGTGGCTCCTCGAGCCATCCATAATCTCAACTCATTTCACAAACTGCTCCCACTCAGGAAGCCTAATCTATGATGCCATTCGACATCTCGGGTCACACAGCCCCATTTCAGACCACTCAGGTCCTCCATCAGCCACTAAGGCCGATTTTGGTAACGGTTCCCATACCACAAATCATTTTCACAACCACTGGAAAACAAATCTACACTAGAGGAATCACCTCACATTGCCCGTAACCATGGGCGCGGCTGTTCGAACAGTTCGAAAAACCTTTGCAAAGGGTGCATGCTTTACCCACACGACGCGAGCTTACTCCCACACTAATCAGGTGGGGGGGTTTGCGACAGGGCCTTTTTAAAGCCTTCCCAGGATAGCACGTTGCCCTATAAATGGGTGCTCTCTCTCAACCAAGTACCAGGAACTTATTTCCTGTACTCAGGGACGGGGGTATATCGCCCTCTTGGCACCCAACCAGTCTCACATTTATTAGCAACCGAAAACCATCCTGGGAACACTAGTTACTCAGCCAGGGGTGTCCCATTCCACCCGTGTGGTCGCACTATGAGATGCTCGGAAGAAATTCCCCAAGGAATCAGTCCTTATATGCGAATACGAAGTGCCACCACACAGGCAATCACTTTGCACCGCGGAATTTTTGCAAATAAATTTTGTTTCACAATTCCGCCGACATCGCATATCGGGTTTTTAAATATTTGGAAACCCTAATTTTCCCAAATCGACGAACAATTGTGATGTGGGTAAAACCATCGGAGTCCATGCTCAGAGAGCACGATTACTGAGGTACTACGAGGTGGATCAACAAGGAATAGGATATCAAGGACCTACAGGGTTTATGCAACTACTAGGCAGGTCCGTCGGTTTGACAAGCAAACCGAGTGTGGGTGCCATGGGCCCCGGGTACCTCATGACAAGCATATGGGCCACTCGGATAGAGGATGGGCCTAGCCTTGTAATTAGGGATATAGCCATACTCGGTAAACTTTGCCTTGTACGATAAGGAAAACACAGTCCTAGTTGGGTGCGTTATATCTCTAAGAAGGAAATCCCTTGGCCGTAATCCGGTTGGGACTCCTACCTTGTAACCCTGTCCCCCAGTATATAAGGGGAGGCAGGGTGCCCCCTGAGGGCAGGTTGAGTTGGTTCACCAGAATCACCACCGCAAATCCTCAAAGGAATAACACCACAACTGGACTGTCGATGCTTTGCACCGGCAATAATACTATGGGGCTACTCGGCGACCTGGAATTCGGTGGATTGCAGAGGAACACGGGAGAATTATACTGGTTCAGGCCCTCGATGTGAGGTAATACCCTACGTCCAGTTGAGGTGTTATTCCTCTGAGGTGGTTTTGCGATCAATGATCTTGCGTGCCCTCATGGGGCGCCCTGCCTCCCTTTATATACTAGGGGACAGGGGTACATGGTAAGGATCCCAGTCGGATACGACCAAAGGACTTCCTTCTTAGAGATAGAATCCTATCCGACTAAGGCTAGGTTTCCTTATCATACAAGGCACAGCCTGCCGGGTGCTATCTTATCTCTAATTACATGATCCGGCCCATCCTCTATCCGAGTGGCCCATGTGCTGGTAATGAGGTACCCGGGGCCCATGGCTCCCACAGTAGCCCCTGAGACCTTCATAGTTGAGCCACAGCTGATGCCGAGTGCTCATCCTCCACGGTAAAGGTTACCCGAGTGCGATGCTCCCGAGTACTCTTTGTCCGAGTAAGTCTTCCCGAGTCTTGCTTCATGTCAGCTGGTGGCGAGGCTATGAAGGGCTTCATGTAGATATATGAATAGTGTGCGCCGAATAGGCGCACCTATTAGGTGTAGCCCCCGACTTTGTGCTTAATTGTGAAGACAAGTAAACATAAAGTCAAAGATCTTTAACCTGGAAGTCTTTCCCGAGTAGATTACTACTGGTATATGAAACTCTTCGGTATCATGTCAACCGGAATATAATTTATAGTCTTGCCGAGTAGGAGACTACTCGTATATAGGACTCTTCGACTTCATGTCAGTCGGAATATGAGTTTATAGTCTTTTCCGAGTGGCGTCCCACTCAAAAGCTAGACTCTTCCGCATCATGTCAGCGGGAATAGATATTTATAGTCTCTCCCGAGTAGTGCACTACTCGAAAGTTAGACTCTTCAGCGTCATGTCAGCTGGAATAATGTTGCTCATGGCAACTGATGGCCACGCATGTAGGCCGAGTACCACTTTATGAAAATAAATCCATTACGTGGTCAGGTGTTCCCGAGAAAGATACCTGCATCCCCAATTTTAATGAAGACCAGCTTGTGATCCTTATAAGGATATATCCTCGAGACCTGGTGGATAAAACAGATACCCAAACATATATGTTTAGCAGTAAGGCTCTCATGAAGCATATCTGTTTACCTCATCGATTCCTGTGAGTAGCACCAGCACTATAATTTCAACTCAGCCTGCGGGCGGCCCACATGGAGCATGCTACTGTAGGAACTCATATCTTGTCGGCCCAATACCAACTGTGCAGGCCTGGGCCCATCTAGTCGGGACAGGCTATAAAAGGATGGGGAGAGAGAAAAAGATTCCGTCGTCTTCCCCAGAGCAGCCAATCTCTTCGTCTTCCACCTTCGCGCCTAGCTTTTCGCCTCCCGCCCGGCTAGGGTTAGCAGCAGCCGTTCCCCACCCGGACTCGGGCGATTTCAATCCTCTTCGTTTATTCCAAGCCCCCGATTTGCTTTCCCCCAAATCTTACCACCTCCAGTCATGTCGAAGGCGACGAATCCTGCGGGTGCGCCAGGGAGTTCTTGGCCGATCTCGGATTGCGGCTCGGTGAAGCTGAGACGGCTGGAGAGCGAGCTGAAGTTGCCCAGCCAAGAAGTGATCCATTGGCGGTCGGCGAGGGATGAGTCGAGCCCCAACCCCCGGCCTGGTGAAACGGTAGTTTTCGCCTCTTTCTTTGATCGGGGCTTGTGTCTTCCGTCGTCTGATTTCTTCCGCCGCATCCTTGATTTCTACGGGCTGGAGTTGGTGCATTTAAATCCCAACTTGATCCTTCAGATCTCCATATTCGTTACTCTTTGCGAGTGCTTTCTGGGTGTTGAGCCCCATTTCATCCTCTTCCGACACTTGTTCCATGTCAAGCCCCAGCCTTCCAAGAGTAATATCAGTGTGATTGGGGGGGCTGGTCTTCAACTAAGGAGTGATGGGAAGAAAACGTATATCGATTTGCCCTTGAAATCTTCTCTGAAGGGCTGGCACAAGGAGTGATTTTACTGCGCCGATCTAGCTCCTTCCTTGCGCCCGTTTACTGGTATGCCGCCGGCGGTGTTGCCAAGCTGGTCCTCAGAGCCAACCTTTGAAGAACTGGGCCAGGCACATATATTGCTGACGAAGATAGATGACCTCAAGAGGGCCGGCTTGACGAGGCCTTGGGTGGCTCGTCGTTTTCTGACGAGGCGCGTCCAGCTGCTGAAGTTGATAAGCGCCTTCGGCTGGGCCTTCAAAGGTAAACACGATCCCGATCGAGTGAGTAGCGAGACGGCGGACAAGGGGGCAGTGACCGATACCTTGTTTGGCTACTTCTCCGAAGGGGTGGTTGCCACCGAAGATGATAACCGCCGAGTTGCTGCCTATAGCTTCATCCGGCCGCGGACCAAGGTAACCTTCTACCTTCTCCTGTGGTGAACGCCTGTGGAACGGTGATTGTTCAACCTTGCGTGATGGTATCTTGTCGACTTGCTTGTAGTGGCATGAAGAATTTGATGAAGACTCTCGTCCATTGTCGGCGGTCGCGTCGAAGAAGAGGCCGAGGAGTCCCTCTGCTGCCCAACCCGACTCCAAGAGAGCGGGGAAGAAGCCGATTTTATATCGGGGCGAGGGGGCCATGACAGCGCGCGCCGTGAGCGGCAGCTTGAAGATAAAGGACACCGCTGCCACAACGCCCACGCGGTCGAGTCCCAGGCTGAGATCAGCGAGCTTGGGCCCAACGTTGTCGTTCTCAGCAACAGCGCCACCAAGGGGCCGACCAGAGCAGAGGCCGATCGGGGCAAAGGAACCCGAACCAACCATTCTAGAGTCGGGGCCGGCTCGTGCTGATACGCCTCTGCCATCGATGACACCGACCGGGGCAACTGCCGATGCTAGCGCTTCGCCAGGGGGCGGGCAGGCTGGCAGGAAGCTGAGGTTCTCCAAGAGGTGCGCTACTCCGGGTCTTCTGTAGTCGTTGTATGCTTAGAATACAGTCCTGATGTCTTGCTTCGTCGTGCAGGAAGCGGGCCGATATCGACCTCAAAAAGGTTGACCCATCTGCTCCACTTGATGAGTCCGCCCCAGCCGAGCCAGCGGCAGCGAACACACCTGTCGAGCCGGCGGCTAGCCCGGTTGCTGAGACCGAGGTGGCTCCGACTACAGGGCCACTACCGCCACTCGACCGAGAGGTGGCTGTTGAAACTGAGGCCCCAGCCCCCGAGGCACCGTACGTCGCGGAAGCGGGGGACGAAACCCCCGAGCCGGTCCCTGATGTTGTAGGGGAAGGCGGTGCCGAGGCCAGGACCCCGTCGCTATCGTGGTTATCGTCATCGCCATCGTCGCCGTTGCCGCCGCCGCCGGAGATCCCACATTTGCCTCGGATCGAAGCTCCCCCACGTGTGATGCCCCGAACCTTCACGTGGACCACTCGCGACGGCACTATGAAAAGCTTCAGGCTCGATGAAGCCGTTGCAAGGAGAGAGCGCGAGAGCCTGCTTCGTGCCACCATCAACGGGTCCCAAGGGGTCGTGGTATGATTCTTGTAGTAAAGCTCCAGCAATCTTCTTGTTTTGACGTTTGACTCTGTCGTCGGCTTGTTCCTTGTCCCGAGCAGAAGCTCGTCGACCACAACGAGGCGATGACGGAGATCCTGGTTGAGATGGCTCCCCACCTCACGGAATTGCAACAACTCCGGGCATTGAAGGCCGAGATGGAGGCGCGTCACACGAGGAGGGAGGCCTGGCTGAAGAGCGGCGCTGATCAGCTCAGGGCGGAGACATGGACCCTAGCCGAGAAGATCAGAGGTAAAATCCTCGAGTATATCTTCCCGACTGAACCGTTGATGTATTCATCCAGCCACGTCGATTCCGACTGCTCGGTGGTGTCATGACTGCACGGTTGAGCTCTTGGCTAATCTATGGTGCAGACCTCGAAGCGGAGTTAAAGACCCGAGCGGAGAGGGAGTCGCAGCTGAAGGAGGCCGAAGAAGCCAAGGCCGAGCTTGAAAGGGCCAAGGCCGACCTGACAAAGGCCAACACCGAGCTTGACCGGGAGAAGTCCGAGTTGGAGAAGGCCGTCGTCAAGCTCGGTAAGGAGAAGGCCGAACTGGAGAAGACCGTGGCCGGGTGGGAGGCCGACTACGAAAGTAAGTCCTCAACCCGACTGTGATCTCAGCCAATCCATTAGTCACCCTGTGTGTAGCCGAATCTGACAAGCTTACTTGCCGGCCGATCTGGGCAGGCATGAGAGCCAACGTCCAGGCCCAGTACCGGTTCTACACGGAGGAGATAAGGTCAATCAGGGAGTCACGGGAGGCCCTCGTCGGGTCCGTGAAAGGGCTCCTTGACCTTGTAGATCCCCGCCCAGTGGGGACCAGCTGTAGCAGAATTCCTCAAATAATGGGGCGTCTCGAGGACGCGCCGAGTGCCCTGAAAAGGTACTCAGACGAGCGGGTTGCCGCCGGCGTGGCCCAGACCCTAGCAATGACCAAGTCCATCTAACCGAGGGCGGACATTGAGGCCATCGGGGAGGGATTTTCCGAGGAGACGACGCCCGAGGAAGCGCTGGAGCTGATCTCACAGGCGAAGCCGACTGCTGAAGCGATTACCCGAGACCTGGGTCTGTAAAGGCAATACATTTTGTAGTCGGTATATATATATATGCTTTCATATACGATCATGTGTAAATATATGTGTCGTGCCGCCAAGCTTATTATTCGGTTGTCATTAGCTTTACCCGACCATGTAGCATGCACCGAGTTAGTCCGATAGAACTTGATAAAAAACGTTCGGAGTAAGATGCTATACTCGGGCGAACGCATCAGTCGTAGCGAGGCTTCATAACCGGGGTGAAATAAGCTTGTATGTTATTGACAAAACACATATATACATGCAGCCCCCGACTCACTACTCGGTTGGAACAAGCGGCGTAGTGGGTCAGAAAAACTGTACACATGAAAAATGTAAAACTCAGGTATAGAAAGGACGTAGCTGTTCTATGTTCCATGAGTTGGTGATGAGGACGCCGTCTTTGGTCTTCAGTCGGTAGGCGCCTGGCCGCGTGACCTCGGCTACAATGAACGGCCCTTCCCAGATGGGGGATAATTTGTGCCTGTCCTTGGTGGTTTGTATCTTCCTTAGAACGAGATCCTCGACCGAAAAGGCGCGGCCACGGACATTGCGATTGTGGTAGCGACGCAAGCCTTGAAGATACCTTGCCGACTGAATTGTTGCGGCGTCTCTTGCTTCTTCCAGCTGATCTAATTCGATCAGTCGGGTGTTGTTGGAATCATCTTCGGAGTAAGCCCGGACTCGCGGGGAGCCGAACTGTATCTCTGTCGGTAGCATGGCCTCGGTACCGTAGACCAGGAAGAAAGGGGATTGCCCTGTTGACCGACTAACTGTGGTTCTGAGAGACCAGAGAACGGATGGGAGTTCTTGTACCCACCGACCTGCATATGGTTGTAGTCGGTCGAATATCCTGGCCTTGATGCCTTGTAAGACCATGCCGTTGGCTCGCTCAACCTGCCCGTTGCTCCGCGGGTGTGCCACAGATGCATAGCAGATCTTGATGCCGAAGTCGTCGCAGAAATCTTGGAATAGGCCCGCCGTGAACTGAGTGCCATTGTCGGTTATGATGCGGTTAGGGACCCCAAACCGGTATAGTATACTCAGGATGAAGTCCTTTGCTCGTGCCGCTGTGATTGTTGCAATGGGTTTAGCCTCAATCCACTTGGTGAATTTATCCACTGCGACGAATAGATGCGTGAACCCTCCTGGCGCTTTCTTGAATGGCCCGACCATGTCGAGCCCCCATACTGCGAATGGCCAGGAAATAGGGATAGTCTGGAGTTCCTGGGCGGGGAGATTTGTCTGTCTTGCGAAGAACTGGCAACCCTCGCACTTGCGAACGATGTCTTTGGCGTCTGTGACTGCGGTGGGCCAGAAGAATCCCTGCCGGTAAGCCTTTCCGACTAACGTCCTGGATGCAGCGTGGTTGCCACATATGCCCGAGTGGATTGAATGCAGGATCTGCTTGCCTTCCTCGGTGGTGACACAGCGCATGAGGACACCGGATGCGCTCCTTCGGTACAGGTCTCCTCCGACTAGCAGGAAGCTTTTGCTTCGACGCTTGATCTGCTCGGCTTGACTGCGATCTTCTGGGAGTTCATCGTCCAGGAGGAATTTGACAACAGGACTCCTCCAGTCTTGGCATATGTGCAGCACTTCGTCGGTAGCCGGGGTAGGCTCGCCTCCCGACTGCTCTTGTGCCGGTTTCTTCTTGACTGATGGCTCCATAAGTTGCTCGACAAAGATTCCAGTCGGAACTGATTCTCGCTTGGATCCCATGTTTGCCAGCTCATCCGCCGTGTCGTTGTATTGACGCAGGACGTGCGTGATTTCCAGCCCGTCGAACTTGTTTTCCAACTTGCGAACCTCCTGACAGTATGCTGCCATTGTGTCGTCGAGACAGGTCCAGTCTTTCATGACTTGGTTGACCACGAGTTGGGAGTATCCGCGCACAACCAGTCGACGTATGCCGAGTGATATGGCGATGCGGAGCCCGTGAACAAGTGCCTCGTACTCGGTGACGTTGTGGGAAGCCGGGAAGTGGATTTGTAGTACGTACTTCAATTTTTCGCTAGTGGGGGATGTCAGTATGACTCCAGCCCCGGCGCCGCCGATCCGTAGGGAACCGTCAAAGTACATTGTCCAGTATTCTAGCTTTGTTGTTGGTGTTGGGAGTTGAACTTCTGTCCACTCGGCCACAAAGTCGGCTAGAGCTTGGGATTTGATAGCTGTCCGTGGCTGGAAAGTGATGTCGAACGCCATCAACTCGAGTGCCCATTTAGCGATCCGGCCGGTGGCCTCGCGATTATGAAGGACATCCCCGAGTGGAAACGCTGTGACCACCGTGACTTGATGTGCTTGAAAGTAATGCACCAGCTTTCGAACTGTGAGGAGTAGGCCGTATAGCAGCTTCTAGACCTGCGGGTATCTCGTTTTGGAGTCGGCAAGGACCTCGCTGACGAAATAGATTGGCCGTTGTATTTTCTGAAGATGACCCTGTTCGGATCGCTCCACTACCAGCACCGTGCTGACTACCTGTGTTGTTGCCGCCAGATAAAGCATTAGTGGTTCCTGGGGCAGGGGTGACGCCAGCACAGGGGGTGATGTGAGGAATTCTTTGAAGTCTTCGAAGGCTCGCTGGGCTTCCGGAGTCCATTGAAAGGTGTCCGCCTTTTTCAGGAGCTTGAAGAAAGGCACGCCCCGTTCGCCCAGTCGGGAGATAAACCGACTGAGTGCCGCCATGCAGCCTGTCAGCTTCTGGACATCTTTAAGGTTGGTCGGGGGCGCCATGTTCTTGATGGCGTTGACTTTCTCCGGGTTAGCCTCGATGCCGCGGTGCGAGACGATGAAGCCGAGTAACTTCCCAGATGGCACCCCGAAGGCGCACTTGTCCGGGTTCAACTTCATCTTGAATCTTCGAAGGTTTTGGAAGGTTTCTTCCAAGTCGGCAATGAGGTCTTTTCTGGACTTGGACTTGATCACCACATCGTCGACGTAGGCTTCCACGTTGCGCCCGATCTGAGTGTGCAGACACCGCTGAATAGCCCTTTGGTAGGTTGCGCCTGCGTTTTTCAGACCGAACGGCATTGTGATATAGCAATACGCTCCAAACGGCGTGATGAAAGATGTTTTTAAACAGTCTTGTTCCCTCAAGCTAATTTGATGATATCCCGAGTAGCAGTCGAGAAAACTGAGTAGGTCGCACCCCGCCGTGGAGTCAACCACCTGATCTATCCTGGGAAGACCAAATGGGTCCTTGGGGCACGCTTTGTTGAGGTCGGTGTAGTCGACGCACATGCGCCATTTACCGTTTTTCTTCCGGACTAGAACTAGGTTTGCCAGCCAGTCTAGGTGGTAGACTTCCTTGATGAACCCGGATAGCGTCCTTGCGGTCTTGAGCGAAGCGCCGCAGCCGTTGCTTGACGGGCTTGGCGTCTGTCTTGACGTGTAGGGCGTGCTCGATCACCTCCCTTGGTACGCCCGGCATGTCGGACGGTTTCGACGCGAAGATATCTTTGTTGTCTTGGAGGAAGGTGACGAGCGCGTCTTCCTATTTGGGGTCGAGTCCGGTCCCGACTAAAGCAGTCTTGGAGGGGTCGGAAGGGTCCAGGGGGATCTTCTTCGTGTCCGAGTCCGCTGAAATTCCTGACTTCGCTGCTTTTTTCGCCGGAACTGGATCTTGATCGACTTCAGGTGTAGCGGCTTGCCGGATGCTGTCGCGCCCGACTGCCGCTTCTTGTGTTTGAGCGAGTTCGCAGCTCTCCTTGTCGCAGGTGAAGGCTTGCTTAGCGTCGCTGCGGAGGGAGAGGACTCCTGCTGGCCCGGGCATCTTCAGCACCATGTACGTATAGTGCGGTATCGCCATGAATTTGGCCAGGGCCGGTCGTCCGAGTATCGCGTGATACGCGGTCTCGAAGTCGGCGACCTTGAAGCAGATGTTTTCTGTGCGGAAGTTGTCCCGCGTGCCGAAGGTCACCGGTAAGGTTATCTGCCCGAGTGGGGTTGATGACAAGCCGGGAATTATCCCATGGAAGGGCGCGGTGCTCGGCCATAGTTCTGAACGGGGAATTCTCATCTCGTCCAAAGTCTTGGCGAACAGGATGTTGAGCGCACTGCCTCCGTCGATGAGGGTTTTCTTCAGCCTGATATTTCTGACGACCGGGTCCAGGACGAGTGGGTATCGTCCCGGGTGGGAAACCCGATCTGGGTGATCTGCGCGGTTGAAGGTGATGGCCATCTCTGACCAGCGCAGGTATTGGGGGGTATCCGTTGTGGAGACCGCGTTAACGTCCCACGCTGATAGCTTCTGCTTGCGCTTGGATTCATACGCGAGTGGCCCCCCGAAGATGTGGTTGAGTTCGGCTTGGGGGTCCTGGAAATCATCAGCCAGACCCGAGTCTGGCTTGTCCTTGTCCTTGTTGGCGCCAGACGATGAAGCTTGCTCGGAGGCAAACTTCTTGAGCATGTGGCAGTCCTTGGCCGCGTGCCGGCCCTTGGGGTGAAAGGGGCAAGGCCCGCTCATGACTTTCTGGTAGTCGTTGTTCCGCTGGGGCCGCGATCGACTGCGCTCCATGTTGGCCACCTCGTTGTCCGACTTCCGCTTGCGGCTGCCAGGCTTGTTCTGAGGTGGCTCGTTGTCGGCTTTCGCCCTGTTGTCTTTTTGTCGGGGCTCCTTCTTCTCGTCGAAGGCCTCTGCGACGGCTTTAGCCGAGTCGGCGTATTTGTTGGCCATGTCGAAGAGAGTCCGGACAGTGGATGGTGGCTTCCGAGTGAACTTCGCGATGAGCGGGGCGTCTTTTACTCCCTTGCGGAAGGCGGCGATGACGACCTCGTCTTTGATGCTTGGGATTTGATTGCGCTTCTCGGAAAATCTTTTGATGAATTCACGCAGAGACTCGTTCTTTTTCTGATGCAGCTGGTAAAGGTCGTGCTCGGAAGCCGGTCTCTCGTAGGTCCCCTGGAAGTTAGCGATGAACCGCTCCCTGAGTTGTCCCCAGGAACCGATCGACCGCCTTGGGAGGCCTGTCAGCCATGTCCTCGCCGAGTCGGCTAATGCGACTGGGAGGTAGTTAGCCATGGCTCTGCTGTCGCCCCCAGCAACTTGAACTGCTAGGACGTAAACGGTGAGCCAGGACTCTGGGTTGGTCTTGCCGTCGTACTTTTCGATTCCGGTAGGCTTAAAGCCGACTGGCCAGCGTACGTCCTGTAACTCCCAAGTAAAGGCTGGAATGCCTTCGTTATCGTGAGGACTATGGCTTCGGTTTTGGCGGTGTAGCCGCTCGTAGTGGCGACCGAAGCGCTCGTGTTCATCCTCCAGTCGGCGGCGTTCATCCTCTTCGCGTTCTTCGCGCTGGGCCCTTAGGGTGTGGCGAAGATCGCGTTGTAATCGCAATCGGAGGTCTTGATTGGGTCGGCGGTCGTATTGGTGACGCCGCCGGTTGTCGTAGTTGGTATTGCCGAGTGTTGTTTGGCGGGACTCTTCGTGCTGCCGGGTGGAGCCGGCGGCCCGACGTCGCGCTGATGCAGATGACTCCGCCGCTGGAGAACCCGTCCGATGGGTCGGTATGTGAGTGTTGCCTGACTGTTCTTGCTGCTGGCAGGCGGCAGCAGTAATCATCGCCTTGATCTTGGCGATAGTTGGTGTGGCCTGATGATCCGGCCCAAGCTGGAGCATGTCCAGCAGAGTTGCGGCGGCCACGACGTTCTGTTGTGGCGTGACGAAGACGTCGTGGTCGCCGACTTTGGTTTGGAGGATCTGCTGCTGGGCGGCTCGCCCAGCCTGTTGAAGCCCGTCATTGCGAGCTTGTCGGTTGGCCTCCTCTTGTTGTTGTAGTCGGCGCGCCTCCTCTTGCTGCTCCTCTTGCAGTCGGCGCACCTCGGAAGGTGGCGTTGAAGCCATGAAGATCTCGCGGGGGAGGAGGAAGCTTGCCGAGGTGGAGTCTGAGTTGGTGCTCGAACCGCCATCCGACTTAGTGTCGGACTCCGAGTAGTTTATCGGAGTTAGGACGACTTCGACCTCCCTAGATCCAATCTGAAACGGTTCATGACCGTGTCCAAACTGAATCGCTAGAGGTCGGGTTTGCTGCGCGGGTTGTAGGTGCACAGCGTCGCCGAATCCGTACGGGAGATTGACGGTCTCTCCCCCTCTCGGCCTAACCCGCGCTGGCTCAAGGCCTAGCGCGAGTCGGACGCCGAAGGAGAGAGTTGTCCCGATGTCCGGCGATGTGAGGGACTGTTGTAGTAGATCGTCGAAGGAGATGGCGACGTCCCTAGGGCCGACTGGTGCAACGCCGGCTAGCTCCTCAGCTGGCAAGATCGAATCTGTCTCAGCCAAGGAAAGGTTGCCGAGTTGATCGTCGACGAAATCAAGGCTCCCGAAGGTGATGGTGTCTCCATTGGAGAACTTGTTGCCCTTGACTCCGTTGATGGGATCCATCGAATCTGTTGATGAAGAATTCGCCGGGCCCCTACCTGGCGCGCCAACTGTCGATGCTTTGCACCGGCAATAATACTATGGGGCTACTCGGCGACCTGGAATTCGGTGGATTGCAGAGGAACACGGGAGAATTATACTGGTTCAGGCCCTCGATGTGAGGTAATACCCTACGTCCAGTTGAGGTGTTATTCCTCTGAGGTGGTTTTGCGATCAATGATCTTGTGTGCCCTCATGGGGCGCCCTGCCTCCCTTTATATACTAGGGGACAGGGGTACATGGTAAGGATCCCAGTCGGATACGACCAAAGGACTTCCTTCTTAGAGATAGAATCCTATCCGACTAAGGCTAGGTTTCCTTATCATACAAGGCACAGCCTGCCGGGTGCTATCTTATCTCTAATTACATGATCCGGCCCATCCTCTATCCGAGTGGCCCATGTGCTGGTAATGAGGTACCCGGGGCCCATGGCTCCCACATGGACGTAGGGTATTACCTTACATCGAGGGCCTGAACCAGTATAAAATCTCTGTGTGTTCCTTTGCAATCCATCAAGTTTCCATCCGCCGAGTAGCCTCATATATTTATTGCCGGTGTAAAACATAGACAGTTGGCGCGCCAGGTAGGGGCTTCGGCGCGATCTACATCCACAAGCTCGATGGATCCAGCAACCGGAGTCGACGGCGGCAAACTCTCCCCCGGAGATACAATTGCATTTGGAAGCCTCGACTTCGTCGCCGACCAGAACGGCAATCTCACCTTGGTCGACTCGGACTTGATCCGATCTGCCAGGGAACTGGTTGACTCTGCGCCAGTCGGTCCACACGACGCTGCGGCAACCCTCATCGACTTGCTACGGCAATCTTCATCTTGTCCGGGTCCAGGGACAACTCTTTCTTTCAGTGTTCGACTCGGACTCGGTTTTGAGCCGGCCAAGATCGGGCCAAAAAAGGAAGAGATCGTCAATTTCCCGTTCGGACTCGGCGATGCCGCGGATATCTACAATCTACATCCGATGCGGCAAACCCGATCCCCTGGAGTTCGACTCGGATACGGCCCCGAGCCGCTCGAGATCGGATCTAGGGAGGTCGGAGTTATAATCACCCCCACCAACTATTCGGACTACGACTCTCAGTCGGACTATGACTCTCAATCGGATTCCGACTCTAAGTCGGACAACAGTTTGGCAAGCTTCTCCCCGCCATGAGAAATATTCATGGCATCCAAAGGCTCTACTCCTACTCAGGAATCACGCCGACTCCGCGAGCAGCAAGAGGAGGAAGCACGCTGACTGCGAGAGCAACAAGAGGAAGAAGCAAGACGCCAGCACGACGCTCTACGCAGGGCCGGGCCGACTGTATAGCAACAAATCTTCCAAACCCGAGTCTGTGACCACGACGTCTTCATTACTCCTCAACAGAACATCGTGGCCGCTGTGACTCTACTAGATACACTCCAATTTGGGCCTGATCACCAGGCCACCTCGACGATCGCAAGGATAAAAGCCATGCTTACCGCTGCTGCATGTCAGCAGCACCAACAGTCGGGTGATACCGTCATACCGACCAACCGGTCGACATCCCCAATGGCAGTCTCATCTACCTCAAAGCGACGCCGAGCGGCTGGCTCCAGTCAGCCGCATACAGAGGCATGTCAGGCGTCACTCGGCAACCCCAACGACAACCGGCGACGTCAAAGCAACCGACGGGACGATCAGGACCTCCGAGACCGACTACGGTGCGACCTTCAGCAAGACATCATCGCTCGGCACTGTGAACGAGAAGAAGATGAGCAACGCCAACTGGAAGACAAGAACAAGCGTTTTGGCCTCCACCACGAGCGGTTTCGCTGCCGTATTTGGAGTCAGAGCTCTTATGAAGACGAAGGCATACCAGCCTTCACCCAGGAGCTACAACAGGTCGACTGGCCGTCGGGTTTCAAGCCTACAGGCATCGACAAATACGACGGCAAGACCAATCCCGAGTCCTGGCTCACGGTCTACACTCTGGCGATCCGAGCAGCTGGAGGAAATCACAAAGTCATGGCTAACTACCTCCCAGTCGCTTTAGCCGACTCAGCAAGGACATGGCTAACAGGACTTCCTAAGCAATCAATCGGCTCCTGGGGAGAACTCCGGGAACGCTTCGTTGCCAACTTCCAGGGAACATACGAGAGGCCATCTTCCGAGTACGACTTACATCAGTTGCATCAAAGGAAGAATGAGTCTCTTCGTGACTTTATCTAGAGGTTTTCTGAGAAGAAGAACTCAATCCCGGAGATCAAGGACGAGGTCGTCATCGCCGCCTTTCGAAAAGGAGTCAAAGACACCTCGTTCATTGCTAAATTCACTCAGAAGCCTCCCAACTCTGTCAAGGCTTTATTCGACATGGTGAACAAGTACGCCAACTCAGCCGACGCTGTTGCTCAAGCCCTCGATGACAAGAAGGCACCCTGACAAAAGAAGCGGGAGGGCACCGACGACGCGGTCCCGACTAAAGTCGGGAGTCGCAAACACAAGTCAGACGGCTTCATTGTGGCAGTCGGTCACAACCGTCTTCGACTTTCAACAACTGAAGATTATCAGGACAACAAGTGACATGCTCGGGGGCTCAAAAAGCCCAAACGCAAGGATGGCATCCCCACTCCCAAATACCGAACGGCTAAGTCACTTTCTGATTTCTTCACTTGGCCTCGCCAATGCCGCAACCACTTACACCTAATAGGTGTACAAGTTGCGCTGCACTTTTTTCTGTTTCTCCTCTTAAATGGTTGCAAAAGTACTCGAGTAGCATAAATTCCGATCCGTGAAACTTTGCTCCATGAAAGACGAACTCAAGTCACCCAAAACGCGTGTTTGGGAAAGAGCCACGAGCCAACTCCTGACGCTAGGGGGCTATGACTAGTCGGGCAGAGTGTTTTAACGTAAGGGGTCAACTACTCGAGGAAATTAATATCAAAAAGAGGAAGAACACGTATTTACATATATTGTAAAATACATTTTATTCGGGTGATTGTTTTCATCATCAGATGCTACTCATCCGATATCTTTATAATGTAGGGCCAGTTCCGGATACGCGTGACAGGAACTCAGGGCTACGAGCCCATCTCCTACGCTCGGGGGCTAGACCAGTCTGCCAAGGATCACTCGGAATGCTCTATGAGGGCTATTGACCGGGTACTCACGCCAGTCAGGATGTCATCTTCCCCAGCTACGCCCCATGTGGGCCAATAACCAACCTCCGGCGACAGTCGGAGCTCGGATACCACTTGGCTGGGTGAGGTACGCCCCATGAGGGTCGCCAGCCGAATCCTACGCTAATGCTAGGTTTGGGTACCTCATCTGGTCACAACTTCGCTGGGTAAAGTACGCCCCATGTGGGTCGCTAGCCGAATCCTATGCTAATGCGAGGTTCGGGTACTTTATTCGGCTAATAACCGACCTCCGGCACCAGTCGGAGCTCGGGTATAACTTTGTTGGATAGGGTATGCCCCATGAGGGTCGCCAGCCGAATCCTACGTTAATGCAAGGTTCGGGTACCTTATTCGGCTTTACCCAAGTCAGAGAAGACTTACATCGTCAAAGCGCATCCGGGGTTCTCATGCACCGCGTCACACCTAAGGAGGGCAAGCAGATCCTGCAATATACCTACTCAGGCTTATGTGGCAACCAGGTTGCATCCAGAACGTAAGTCAGAAAGGCTTGCAAATAAGGATTTCTCTGGCTGATTGCGGTTACCGACACCAAAAAACTCATCCTAACATGCGATGGATGATACTTCTATAGAGCTATGCTGGGTAGGTCGGCTCAGGCTGGCTTATTTGGTAGTAGCCACCAAGATATGAGTTCCTACAGTAGCATGCTCCATGTGGGCCACCCGCAGGCTGAGTTGAAATTATAGCGTTGGAGCTACCAACAGGAGCCGATGAGGTAAACAGATATGCTTCATGAGAGCCTTATTGCTAAACATGTATGTTTGGGTATCTGTTTTATCCACCAGGTCTTGAGGATATATCCTTACAAGGATCACAAGTTGGTCTTCATTAAAATTGGAGATGCAGGTATCTTTCTCGGGTACACCTGACCACGCCGTGGATTTATTTTCATAAAGTGGTACTCGGCCTACATGCGTGGCCATTAGTTGCCATGAGCAACATTATTCCTGCTGACATGATGCGGAGGAGTCTAATTTTCGAGTAGTGCACTACTCGGGAGAGACTATAAATTTCTCATTCCCGCTGACATGACACGGAGGAGTCTAACTTCTGGGTGGGACGCCACTCGGGAAAGACTATAAACCCCTCTTTCCAGTTGACATGACGCTGAAGAGTCCCATATACGAGTAGTATCCTACTCGGCAAGACTATAAATACTCATTCCGACTGACATGAAGTCGAAGAGTCCTACATACGAGTAGTTCCTTGCTCGGCAAGACTATAAATCATATTTCGGTTGACATGATACCGAAGAGTCTCATATACCAGTAGTAATCTACTCGAGAAAGACTTCCAAGTTAAAGATCTTTGACTTTATGTTTAATTGTCTTCCCAATTAAGCACAAAGTCAGGGGCTACACCTAATAGGTGCGCCTATTCGGTGCACACTATTCATACTTCTACATGGAGCCCTTCATAGCCTCGCTGCCAGCTAACATGAAGCAGGACTCGGGAGAAGAAGCACTCGGACAAAGAGTACTCGGGAGCAATGCACTCGAGAAGACTTCACCGTAGAGGATGAGCACTCGGCATCAGCTGTGACTCAACTATGAAGGTCTCAGGGGCTACTGTGGGTGCCATGGGCTCCGGGTACCTCATGACAAGCATATGGGCCACTCGGATAGAGGATGGGCCTAGTCTTGTAATTAGGGATATAGCCATACTCGGCAGACTTTGCCTTGTACGATAAGGAAAACACAGTCCTAGTTGGGTGCGTTATATCTCTAAGAAGGAAATCCCTTGGCCGTAATCCGGTTGGGACTCCTACCTTGTAACCCTGTCCCCCAGTATATAAGGGGCGGCAGGGCGCCCCTTGAGGGCAGGTTGAGTTGGTTCACCAGAATCACCACCGTAAATCCTCAAAGGAATAACACCACAACTGGACGTAGGGTATTACCTCACATCGAGGGCCTGAACCAGTATAAAATCTCTATGTGTTCCTTTGCAATCCATCAAGTTTCCATCCGCCGAGTAGCCCCATATATTTATTGCCGGTGTAAAACATCGACACTCGCTGAAAGCGGGGCGTTACATGAATTGACCCAGGCAAGTTTGTGAGGGTGGACCTCACCTCCGAAAGGAAATAAGGTAACTTTGAGTGGAAAACCAAGCTGATCTTCGTGGTTGCTTGGTGAGGCAAGGGGTTAATCGAGACCCGGCTCTAGGAGCTCTTCAACGGAGATGTAGGATCTTTGTGATATAAACTTCGGGAAATTCACTTGTCTCCACTCTACTTGCTCTCTTTGTGGCTAGTGCCCTCTTCCATACCGTCTCTTTCTGTTTAGGGTATCAGTACTTGTGATTTGAACTTGCTATGAGCTGCTCGTAAGAGTAACACACAACCGATCGAAAGTTTCGGGTCTAAAGAATGGAAGTTCCGACCAGCACTCTCAGTTTGTTTGAGAGATTGTAACGCCCAGAAATTCACCATAGAAATTCTGAACATTAATGTGTAATAAATCCCTTTCTGGTGGCATCCCTGGTAGGTCTTCCGGAAACACATCCTGGTATTCCTTCACTATTGGAATGTCCTCTATTCTCCTTTCTGGCTTCGTCCCACCTTCCGATAGTTGCTCTACTGCGACTTGATTCAAGCTTGCTTCTTGATGCAGCGGCACAGGTGACTTGAAACTAACCACCTTTCCCTCCGAACTAGTCACTGTTATGGTGCGATCCGCACAATTGATCACCCCTCTGTGTCGGGTCAACCAATCCATTCCTAGGATGACATCTATGCCTTTGGATTCCAAGAGGATGAGATTGGCTAGAAAAGGTGATCCTTGGATTTCAAGGCTCACTGAAGGGCTATAGTGAGCGGTTACCATGCGGTTCCTAGGTGTATGAACCCTCATGGGGATTTTATGTTCCACTACTTTTATCCCTTTATCCCCACAAATTTCTTGGATATGAAAGAGTGTGTTGCACCAGAATCAAAAAGTACGGTAGCAGGTATTGAGTTCACAAGAAACGTACCCAATACCACTTCCGGTGTGGCCTGCACCTCTTCCGTGGAGACATGGTTGACATGCCCCTTTACCACCTTGTTAACGCCAAAATTTGGTAAGGACCTGTATCATATTCGGTCAAGAGGACGGTTGCAGTCGGATAATGGAAATTGATCCAAGAAGCAGACCGAGTCTGAGAAGGAGCCGTGAAGACCGCGCGTGGCAGTTAATTACTATAGTTATTAGGAAAAGGTTTATTTCTTTTAGGAAACCTGACCTCGTGTCCGGTCAGGTCCCGTTAGTGTTTTCTGTTATAGATAGGAAATCATATATCGTGTCCTATAAGGACTCATGTAACTCGGGGTATATATACGTATGCCCGGGGACCTTGTAATCTATCACAACGATCAATACAAATTCGGCGCATCGCCACCCCTCCGACGGGATCCTGCTTCTCGAGCCGGGCTGCATCGGTTAGGTCCGAACTCCTGCGAGAGGGTAAGTCTCGTCACACCGACTACCAATCGGCTAGGACTTCCTCGGTTAGGTCCGATATTCTAGTCGGTTTATGGTAGTCGGCTTACCACGATATATTTACTTTATCTATGGCTGCATCAGTTTAGTTTGATCTCATAGATTGACTAGGTATATCACATCACGTGTGCACAGATTGTATCGACTTATTGGGAGCGATTTATCATCAGTTCGTGCTGCATCGGTTAGGTCCGACCTACTGAACTGCTAGTGATAAGTCGATCCTGCTGAGCCGATGCGTTGTGTGCAGGCGCTTTATCGGAGTGTATAGCCGATAAGTTATTTTCATCACGATCGCATTATATCTATCGACTCATCGAGGCATTGTTATTATTGTCGGTCTGTGCTGCAACGGTTAGGTCCGATCTACTAGACTGACGATAATAGCTTTACTCTTAATAAACCGATGGTGTTGTGCGATGGTGTTATCGGAGTGCTTAGCCGATAAGTTACCTGTTAAAGCTGACTACATTTATTCATTGTTTTATCCTGTGTTCGCTTTATTAGGCAGTCGGCTAGCTTATCAATTATTTATCATTTACGTTATTGCATATTTTATTATTTGTTCTTGCCTGTATTATTGTCACAATCGGCTAAGGGATAGCCGATGGGTTCATTCTGCCGATCCAAGCACAAGTACAAGCAGGTTCCCGGGCACGACCCCAGGTAAGGGCCCGGGCATGAGCCCGGGTAAGGACCAGTGCATGGGCCCGGACAGAGGACGAAGATCTTGGGAGCCGATATGAGCAAGGGCCCGGGTGCAGGCATACCTTCATAATAATACCAGTAACACTAGATCATGATCAGCTAGGATCTGTTTGATTTATTCATGCATTATACTTGCTTATTTTATCTAGCTTATAGCCGGTTTTCGAATATCTATTCGATGATCGGTTAGCATGATATTTGTTTATTATTACATTATTGTCCTTGCCATCATCGGTCTTAAGCCGACGTATAAGTGCTACAGTGTACATCGGCCATCGGCTGATGAAACGAGTCTAGATCGGCTTCCAGCCGATTGGCTCATTGATCTAACATTTTCCTCCTTGTCAATTACAGGGTCAAATTGACTGGCACGCCTACGAACCTCAAACTTTAGGACCTGCACTGGAGTGAAGCAAATCTCCCAGGCCTTCGCGTGTCACCCAGACGCCGAACCAGGACCCGGCGATTTTCGGCGTCAACACGCTTTTGGCACGCCTGGTGGGACACGAAGTTTTGAGCCCAACAAATATTGTTTCAATCAAGATTTCAACATGGCTGGAAAAGAAGTCAAGATGGACAACGTAATTCCGGTCACCATGGAAGATCTAACTGAAGAACAAAAACAGCAAGTTGAACAGACCATGACAAATTTCCAGAAGCTGTGTTTAGAATCCTTCAGTATGACAAGACAAGGGCCGATTCAGAAGTCTCAGTTTCCAAAACCAGTACTGGTAGGAGAATCGAGCCGCATACAACCTGAGAGTCCACCAATCAAGCCTTTACAGGAGATGGTCAACGAGGCTGTGCACCACGCACTCATCAATCAGTCAGGGGTCTTAGTAAATACATTGCACAACCTTATCAAGAAGACTGTTGATGGTTCGATTGCCCAAGAGCCAACTCGGGGTCCTGTTTTTCTCCCACCGAAGATAGAGCCAGGCCAAGTTAATTACAACATTAGCAGAGATGTACCAGAACACTTGTTCGCATAAAACCAGGCCGGGGGGCAACAGGATATCCCTCCTGGATATCACCGATCTATTTATTATGGGGGATATCAGCAGAACTATCCGGGAGGAGGAGCCGATCCAGGTACTTACCAGAGGGAGTATCACAGACAGAATCGGCAACCAACCCCGCCGATGCAGTATCAGCAATATCAACAGGAGAATGCAAGAGAGGAAGATTTGTCGGCACGGGTTGAGGAAATAGTAAGGGAGCAGTTCGGGATCAAGCCCAAGGAGCAAGCGTTCATGTATCGGCACCCATATCCTGAGTGGTTTGACAGGGTTCCGTTGCCACACCGATACAGGGTCCCGGATTTCTCTAAGTTTTCAGGGCAGGACAACACATCTACAGTAGAACATGTCAGCCGATTTCTGGCGCAGTGTGGGGAAGCATCGGCTGAAGAGGCCCTAAGGGTTAGGTTTTTTCCCTTATCATTATCTGGATCGGCTTTTACATGGTTCTCCTCGTTACCGCCGAATTCTGTTCGGGGGTGGGCCGATCTGGAGAAACAGTTTCACAAATATTTCTTCGCTGGGATTCACGAGCTGAGACTGTCAGATTTAACATCGGTTAAGCAGCGACCAGATGAAACAGTACCGGAATACATTCAGCGATTTCGGGATATCAGAAGCCGGTGTTATAGTTTAAACCTGAGCGATGGGCATCTGGCCGATTTAGCTTTTCAGGGACTCTTGGCGCCAATCAGAGAAAGGTTTTCGTCTCAAGAGTTCGAATCTTTGTCGCACCTAGTACAGAAGGTATCGGCTCATGAAAGCCGGTTTCAAGAGGCGAAAAAGGACAAGTACCAAAGGAGAGTTGCTCGGGTTCAGGTATATTCAACGGATTCAGATGATGAGGAGTCCGACGCTGAGGTTGGATTGGCGGAGTGGGCCAAGAACAAGAAGTCGGTATCATGCCCGTGGGTCAAAGATATTGGCAAAGAGGAACGATATGATTTCGATGTGAGTAAAGCGATAAGATCTTTGATTTGTTGTTGCAGGAAAAGCAAATACAATTGCCGCCAAACCACGTGATTCCATCAGCCGAAGAACTAAAAAAGAAAAAGTATTGCAAATGGCACAACGCCGATATCGCACCATACTAACGAGTGTAAGGTTTTTCGGCAACAAATTTCAGCTGGCCGTTGAGCAAGGACGAATTAAGTTTGAAGATAAAAAGCCAATGAAGATAGATGGCACCCGTTCCCCGTAAATATGGTCTATGCGGGGTCATCGTCCAGAACTCAAGCCGATGAAGGAAAACGTCAGAGTAAATCAAGGATTACTTCATCAGGTATGATAGAGAAGTACTCAAGGTACGATGAACAGGGGGATGGACCGGAACAATATAATCCGCATTGGAACTGCCCGTTTTTTTCGTTTCTGCTGGGATCAAGGGATGAGATTGCCATCAGCTGAAAATTGCCCCGAGTGCAGCGGTACAGGGAATCGGCATGATCGCCAGCAGGAGTGTTCGCGGATCGGTCGCCTGGGAAAAGAACATCGGTTCATAGCCGATTGGGGCCGATCCATGAAGAGTTCTTTGAAGAAGATGAAGAGGAAGCGCATGGGAAACAAGTCCAGAATCCTCAGTGGTGTCCTAGCGGCATATTCACGAAGAATCAGAAGAGAAGGGCACAACGGCTACGACACCGAGAACAGCAAAAGGAGCAATGCCAGGATCAAGAGGAGGTTGATCATCGTCCCAAAAAGACTAGGCAAGTTTGGCAAGTGAAGAAGAAGGACGATGAGGACGTATCAACACCGGTAAATATGGTGTTCTTTTTGCCTCGGGAGTATAAAGCGCTGTCATCAGATGAAGAAGGAGATGAGGAGGTTTTCGCTCAACTAATGCTGCAATCTGATCAAGCTATATTTGATAAACCTGAGAAGTCAGAGCATCGGCACTTAAAGCCGTTATACATCAAGGGATACGTAAATGGGAAGCCGATGACAAAGGTGTTGGTTGATGGAGGAGCCGCGGTTAATCTCATGCCTCATGCTACGTTCCGGAAATTGGGGAAGACTACCGAAGACCTGATCAAGACAAATATGGTGCTAAAAGACTTCGGTGGGAATTCATCTGAAGCGAAAGGCGTATTAAACGTGGAGCTGACAGTAGGGAGTAAGACATTACCCACCACGTTTTTTTGTGATTGACGGAAAGGGGTCGTATAGTTTGCTCCTCGGCAGGGACTGGATTCACGCGAACTGTTGCGTGCCTTCGACAATGCATCAATGTCTAATACCAGTGGCAGGGAGATCAAGTCGAGGTGGTGCAAGCAGATCGGTCGCCAATATTGCCATGACCGATCTACCAGTCTGGGAAGCCGATGGTGTTGACTGCTTATCCGGAAGAGTTTGGGAAGGAGATTACCTCAAGGTTACTAGTCAGGGGGATACAGCCGATCCAGCAAGTCGGCTCTGAATTGTTACTCTGATGGGCTCTATTGAAGACTTCGAGGGAAATTGGGGCAAGGATTACGTCGGCTGACGATTGGAAGAGATTGATATAGGACCAGGAGATAGACCAAGGCCGACGTATATAAGCAAAAAATTAAGTCCTGAGCTACGAGAAGAATTGATAGCATTGTTGAAGGAGTATCGGGATTGTTTCGCCTGGGAATACATGAATGCCAGGTTAAGCCGATCAATTGTTGAACATCGGCTACCTATTAAACCAGGGTATCGGCCATTCAAGCAGGCTCCAAGGAGATTCAGGCAGAATTATATGAACGATCAAGGCGGAGATCACAAGGTTGTACGATGCCAAGTTCATAAGGCCATGCCGATATGCTGAGTGGGTTTCTAATATCGTCCCGGTAGAGAAGAAAAATGGAAAATTGAGGATATGTATTGATTTCCGGGATCTAAATAAAGCTACCCAAGGATGAGTACCCGATGCCGATAGCGGATTTGTTGGTGGATGCAGCGTCAGGCCACAAGATTATCAGTTTCATGGATGGCAATGCAGGATACAATCAGATTTTCATGGCCGAAGAGGATATACACAAGACTGCGTTCCGATGTCCTGGAGCTATCGGTTTGTATGAGTGGGTAGTAATGACTTTTGGATTGAAAAGTGCCGGTGCAACCTATCAAAGAGCAATGAATTTATATATTTCATGATCTCATCGGTTTGTTGGTGGAAATTTACATTGATGATGTGGTGGTTAAATCTAAAAGTGGGGAAAGCCATAGCCGATTTACGAAGAGTGCTGGAGAGGGCCAAGAAATACGGACTAAGAATGAATCCCAATAAGTGTGCTTTTGTGTATCGGCTGGGCAATTTCTGGGTTTTATGGTTCATGAGCGAGGATTGAAGTTAGTCAGCGGAGTATCAGAGCCATTAAGACCACAGAGCCACCAAGCGATAAGACAGAGTTGCAATCGTTGATCGGCAAGATTAATTTTGGTGAGGAGATTCATATCAAATTTATCAGGGAGAATTGAGTCTTTTCACGGCCGTTATTGAAGTTGAAAGCCGATCAAGAATTTGTGTGGGGGGCCAGCGCACAACAGAGGGCGTTTGACGAGATCTAAGAATTATCTTAGTTCCCCGCCTGTTTTGATTCCACCGCAGGAAGGAGTGCCGTTCAGATTATACTTGTCGGCCGCCGATGAGTAAGTCCATCGGTTCTGTTTTGATCCAAGAATTTGAAGGGTAAAGAGCGAGTTGTGTTCTATTCTAAGTAGGAGACTTTTGGATGCTGAGACGAGATATCCAGCGGTGGAGAAGTTATGCTTGTGTTTGTATTTCTCGTGTACTAAGTTGAGGCATTACATCCTATCGCTGAATGTACAGTAGTTTGCCAGGGCCGATGTGGTCAAATATATGTTGTCGGCTCCAGTCTTGAAAGGGCGAGTTGCAAGTGGGTTTTTGCCTTGACAGAGTTTGACTTGAGGTACGAATCGGCTAAAGCAATCAAGGGACAAGCAGTGGCCGATTTTATTGTCCAGCACAGGGGGTCTCACGAGGACTATGTGAAGCCGATTCCCGTGGGTCTTGTTTTTTTGATGGATCGGTTTGCAGGCATGGATCCGGTATCGGTTTGGTTATTGTGTCGCCTCGGGGGGCAAGTTTTGAGTTTGCTTTTACAATTAAGCCTTATCGGACTAACAATCAGGCGGAGTACGAGGCGGTGCTGAAAGGACTTCAACTATTAAAGGAGATCGGGGCCGATATTATAGAGATTATTGGTGATTCTTTGTTGGTGATCAAACAGTTATCTGGAGAATATGAGTGCAGGGATGATGTTTTGAGGTCATTATTATGAAGAGTGTGTAGATTTGTTGAAGGATTTCAAGATGTGTCAATGAATCATATTCCCAGAGAGCAGAATTTGGAAGCCAATGATCTTGCACAGATTGCTTCAGGATATCGGCTGAATAGGCAGGTTGAGGTGGAGATAGGCCGATATTGATGTCCAGAACAAGGCCGATGACTGGAGACAGGAGATAATTGATTACTTACGAAACCCGTCGCAGTCTGTTTCCAGGGAAGATTCGGATATAAAGCTACTAAATATTGTGCTACTTGATGAGGAGTTGTATTATCGGACGTTTGAGGGAGTTCTGCTTAGATGCCCTAGATTTGGAAGAAGCCAAAGTGGTTATGTGTGAAGTCACGAAGGCATCTGTGGAACTCATCAATCGGCTCATAAGATGAAATGGTGTTGTTGAGAAGAGTGGGTATTTTTGGCCGACAATGCTGGAAGATTGCTTTAGGTATTATAAAGGGTGTCAAGATTGGTCAGAAGATTTGGAAATATACAGCGGCACCGGCATCGGCTATGAATCCTATTATCATCAAAACCGTGGCCGTTCAGAGGATGGGGAATTTGATATGATCGGCCAGATTTTTCCTCCATCAAGTAAGGGACATAAGTTTATATTGGCAGCAACAGATTATTTCACCAAGTGGGTAGAGGCAATTCCTTTGAAGAAGGTCACGTCCAAAGAAGCGATTGGAATTTATCAAGGAGCATATCATTTATCGGTTTGGGATTCCTCAGACGATAACTACTGATCAGGGGTCTATTGTTTTGCTGATGAGTTTCAACAGTTTGCTGCCAGTATGGGAATCCAAGTTATTAAATTCATCGCCTTATTATGCTCAAGCCAATGGGCAAGCAGAAGCTTCTAACAAGAGTTTGATCAAGTTGATTAAGCGGAAAATTGATGAGCAGCCACGGCGATGGCATTCTACATTAGCCGATTCACTATGGGCCTATCGGATGGCATGCCACGGGTCTACTCGGGTACCGCCGTATCAGTTGGTATATGGACATGAGGCGTTTTGCCGTGGGAAAACTAACATCGGCTCTAGAAGACTTTCTTTGCAGAATCAATTGACGGCCGATGATTATTATAACTTGATGGCAGATGAACTTGAAGATTTAGCTCAGAATCGGTTGAGAGCGCTAGAAAGATCAAGGAGAATAAGGCTTGGCAGCATCTGCATTACAACAAAAAGGTGGTGAATAAGTCGTTTGCCAGAGGGACCTTGTGTGGAAGTTGATTTTGCCGATCGGGTCCAGAGATAATAAGTTCGGAAAATGGTCGCCTAATGGGAAGACCCTTATCGGATTAATCGCTGTGTGCCTGGTAACGCATATATATTAGAAGATCTTGACGGGACGGAGTTTGCTAAAGCACCTTAATGGGAAATATCTCAAGAAAATACTACCCTAGCGTTTGGATCAATTCTTAAATCGGTTAAGTACAGCCGATTCTAAACAATTAGGAAAGCCGATGTTTTTGTACGTCGCCTAAAGACAGCCGATATCAATGATATCGCCTTTAGATCAAAACAAGCGGAAAAGTTATCAGGACTGAGAAAGAGATGGTAGTAGAGCCGATCTGGTTATACTGACAGCAGAAGGGTGATCGGCATGTTCCAGAAAATCGACAGTACGAAAGGTTTAAGATTTACAAGAATTTTTGGATCACTTCAATTTGCGTGCAGGCGATCTGGTCAATCTCATTGATAGCACGGATGTCATCTTTGTCGGTGCCATGGATGTCTTCAGTTTCTTGCGCCGATGAATGACTTGACGCACTGTCGCGGGCAACTTAGCCTCTTGTCTTGATGGCTGCGGTAGACCAATTAGCTGGATTCTGTTGCTGTAAGGTCTTACGAACTCTTTCAAGTGCTGCCAGCAAATCGGCCTCCTTTTCTTCAGCTAGGTCTAACTTAAGTTGGAGCTCTTGGGGGCACGGCCATGTCATCAAGCTTTTTTTCTCTGGCTGCTTGGGCTAATAGCCGATCGCTTGGATGTCTTCGGTTTAGTCTTCTGTTGGTCAGCGCGATCGGCTATGCGCTGTCTAAGCTTGATGAGTTTAAATCTATGGGATTCCAGATATGCTGGGGGGTTAATGCGTCTCGACAAGTTCTTCGGGCAGATGTGTGTTCAATTTCTGCGAATCTTGCCGGATTGGCCCGCAATCTTCCGCTAGCGCGTCAATTGGGTTTTCCAGCCGACTGAGGGATGCTCGTCAGATATTCACGTACGTCGGCTGGAAGGATGGTTTGTCGTGCGCTGGTGGCTGTGGATTCTTCTACTTCTAATACTTGCCGATGTCAAAGGAAGCACAGATCGGCTATGGACTGCAAATTGGCGTCTTGTAAAGGGATCAGTAAAAAAATTAAGAGCAGAGTATAGACGAAAGAGTTACCTGAGGTAGGACATCGCAGCTTGCGCGACATCGCTCAGGGGGTGAATAGGTTGTTCTCTGGAAGAGGCCGATGTCAGCCGTGGAAATAGGGACAGTTTCATCGACAGCTGGAGGACTTGGTGCAAAGAGTGGGGCACTGCGAAGGGCCATCGGCTCACGCGCTTCCCGGAGGGATGGCAGAAGGAGGTTGAAAATCTGGAGCCGATAACTCGAGCTGAAGATGGAGCTGGTGAGATAAATGAGGAAGCGGGTACATAATGGTGTTAAGATTTGTGCATACCTGAGGAGATGAGGAGCGATGTGGTCTGGGAGAAGATGGCGTCGTTGGCAACGATATCGGCATCGGTTATTATTTTTTTTTCTTTTTTTTTTTTTATTTTTTTTTTTTTTTTTTTTATTTTTTTTTTTTTTTTGGTTTTTTTTTTTTTTTGTTCTTTTTTTTTTTTCTGTTTTTTGTTTAGTTGTCTGTTTTTCTTCTTTCTTTCAGGGAGGGGCGATGCGCTAACTTTTTTTCCTTTTTACCATCGCCGAGGTGCCTTGAGAGAGCCGATGGAGATGGGGCGTCGCGTCCTAAGTTCGGAGACGCTGATGAGGGTTGGTACAGAATCGGCCGACCGCTGTTGCTTGTGACGGGTCGACGCTGCGGCCTGCAAAGCAAGGGTCAGAGACCGATTGAGGATGATATTTGAAGCTTGCAAGAGTTACCTCGTTGTCGGATTCAACATAGTCGGCGTCCAGGACGGGGGCAGCAATAACAAGTGGGCGCTAAGCAGAACAGATGTTTTTATCCATTCCGACCACCATCGGACAAAAGGCTTGGTGTTGGCAGTGCAGACGTACACCTCGGTGGCACGCCCTAGCAGGAGGGAGTCTGTCAAAGACCGCAGCCGATCATATCCAGGCGCTGTTGACTGTGCCCCGAGCTGGAGTTTGTCGGTGAAGAACAGGCGATCGGTGAAAGCTGGCCAAGGCCGAGTTGACGGGAGCTGGTTGATGGGTGGTAGAACTCACCCGTACGATGGTGGAGTTCGGCCCAGAGAAAAGCCGGTTGGCAGCAGGCAAGGACTGATGGCCGATAGGAATATGGCTTTTAGATTGATCATCGTTCAGAGCTTTGAGTGGATTCAAAGTTGGAAGGCATCTCGAATGATGATGCGTCATTGTAAGCAAACCAAAAGAGTAGCATCCCTGGTAAAGCCATAATAAAACCCCTTGAACCACTGACTAACTTCAGCAGGGATATCTTTGCCGCGGAACAGGGCCGATGCAGCCTCACCCATAGAGATGCATCGGCGGTATGATGGGGTCTTGATCTTCTGGGTAATCAGCTGGGAAGGATTGCTTGAGGAGGGAAGTTTCTTGGGATGGCCTTGGAGGTGTAAACATTAAGCCAGAGCTGTACGAAACCACCAAGGACCCCCAATGTGGCCGACAGCTGGGCCGGCCGATAGCTTGATTGCCACCTGATGGAGCAGCTGGTAGGTGGCGCCAAGGAGATAGTGCCCTAACGGAAATTTGTTTCCTATCGGCCAAGCACTCTGCTAGGCATGCATATTGGTCGTCGGGCCGAGGGTTGCGCCACCAAAGACGAACCGTTTCCAACCACAAGTTCAGAAAAGCGACGTGCTCCGATCATCAACTGGTCCAGTCCTTTGTTGTGAAGAGATATGTGTACTGGACCAGCCGCCGATGTTTTTGTTTTGGAGCCGGTGGCAGGCTTGAACCGGAGTTTGAAGGGTTGATGTAGCTTGTCGTGTCCAGGCAGGTGAGCATGGTCACATCTAGCAGAGTGGGGTCATCAGGCCCATGACCAAACAGAAAAAGGCATTGAGAGCATTCAGACCAGAAGTATGAGGCCGATGCGAGCAGAGATTCATTCCTTTCCATATCGGCCAAGAGAGGTTGAATGCAGTGGCCGATGTGAGATTCTTCCAATAGATCCTCTTTGCGCCGGATACTCTGATGTACCAATCTCTCCATCCAGGCAATCTGCTCGCCAGGACCTGAAGCTGTTTCGGTCCAGTCACTGACCAACATGGCTGAGATCTTGAAGGGAGTGCGTTGGGTTTCGGCACTGATGAAATCCGGTGGGATCTTCACTGCCCATGGGGCATGATAGAAAAAGCAGGTAATCGGCAGCCGGAATCAAGATCTGGGCTTTGAGATGCTACAGTAGACAAGAACACGACGAAGAACAGGTGAAGAACATGGCAAATCGGTTCGTACAGATTGCAGATGGGGTAAAAGTATGACCGGCACGGTGTGAGAAGATTACCTCAGGAATACAGATGCTGTTGGGCCATCGCGGAAATAGAGGAGTTGCCCGGAGTCGACGGATGACGAGAGAAGAGTGCAGTAATTCGTCTAGATCGCTAGAGCTTGTGGGATGTGGAAGATGAAGCGGTGGTGCTCTGGTGATGTGAAAGTATAAAAAGGGCAAGAAGACGAAGCGTTTTATAAAGATCCTTATTCGACCCAGCCCGAGCGGGAATTGAGGCCGTTGGCACTGTTTCAAACATTTATGGCAAGTGGCTATCTTGGGCCGCCTCGGTATATATGGGAAATCTAGAGGCCCAAAGGTGGAAGAATTTCGAATCCTACAGAGGAAACTCCGAAATTGGGGGGCATGTTTAACGCCAAAATTTGGTAAGGACCTGTATCATATTCGGTCAATGAGGACGGTTGCAGTCGGATAATAATGGAAATTGATCAAGAAGCGAACCGAGTCGAGAAGAGCCGTGAAAAGACCGCCGTTTCGGCAGTTAATTACTATAGTTATTAGGAAAAGGTTTATCTCTTTTAGGAAACCTGACCTCTTGTGTGTCCGCGTCAGGTGTTAGGTTCTAATATAAGTAAAATCATATATCGTGTCATATAAAGGACATGTAACTCGCTTTTATGTATAATACGTATGCCCGGGGACCTTGTAATCTATAACACATACGATCAATACAAATTCTACGCGCACTATCGCCACCCCTCCGACGGATCTCCTCGAGCGCTGCTGCACTCGGTTAGGATCCCTCCTGCGAATTGAGGCGTAAGTCTCGTCACTCTCCTCTCGACTACCAATCGGCTAGGACTTCCTCGGTTAGGTCGATATCTAGTCGGTTTATGGTAGTCGGGCTTACCACGATATATTACTTTATCTATCTGCATCAGTTTAGTTTGATCTCAATAGATGACTAGGTATATCACATCACGTGTTGTGCACAGATTGTATCGACTTATTTGTAGCGATCAATTATGCAATCCGTTAATCTTCGCTGAACGCCTACGGCCGTGCATCTACCACTTAGAATGCAACCTAGTGATAAGGTCGATTTCTCTCT